>MU184792.1:10031-132727 GCA_016904865.1 Pissodes strobi
GGGGGGGACGGTCAAGTTTGCCCCTCGTATAAAAAACAACTCTAGTTTTCCTTGTGTGGGTGTGCAAAATTGTGCAAAATGTGTGCAAAATTATGCATCATTTATTTTTGAAATTTGGTTAATACGGGGGGCAAACTTGACCGACCCGATCATTAACGATACACATATATATTCATAATTCACAACGCCTGAAATAATAATTATTATATCTGTCGTTGCACTAACACGTATTAATGAGCTTTTAATAAGTCTGAAACACGCTATATTGTTTGCCGGCGTGATAATTTAATAATAATAACAACCGTTATATTTTTCGGAGAAACGAAGAATAATCTTGGAACATTTTTATTAGGTTAATTAGTATTTTCATGTTAATTTTAATATAAAATCCTTGTGGACTTTGTAGAAATTGTCTAACAATGCAGCTGTTTTTTTCTTATTTTTTTTTAATTGACCTTTTAATATTTGATTAGTATTTGTTTACATTATGCATCAGGCCAGGCAACCTACACAAATTAATGGTATTAATATCTGTATTATAGAATAAATGTATACGATTTGCATATGCCATATGCAAATCATACGTACCATAAGAATATTTGTATTTTTTACTTACACGGAGACATTCTTCATAAAGGCCCTTTTCAAATAAAACGGCGGATCTGTTGGCATAGGCCAAGGCCAGGCCGTTATTGCTGTCAGTGTCGGCATAGGCGATACTTTTCGTGTAAAATTCGTGGGCTTCTCTTGCTCTTTTCTTCTTGAACATATCATTGCCTTTTTGTCTGAAATAGAACAACACACGCTTAGATGTCTATATCTAGACATCAAATATAATACTAAGATATTAGACAGATCCGGACCCTACATCCAAACAAATATATTACTTATTCAGAATAAATTCGATAAAAAATCTGTACGCTCCGAGACGTCGATTGTCGATTGTTCTTTTTTTGTTCTGCATTTTTTTTAAGTTGAATTGCTCTATAGGAGTGGCGCTCATGTGGGATATGTGATATCAGAATGCTTATTTTACCTAACCAGTCCATGCTTTCTTGGATATTTCAATACTACAATTCTAAGCTAATTTAGCCAGGGCATGGTTAAACTACCGTTAAGACACGATACACCAGGTGTGTATGAGAAATATAAATAATTTAATAACAAAAAAAATAAATGAAGGATTAAAAAGTGCAAGATAAAAAAATAGTTGTATACACAAATACAAAAAATAGCAATAAACAAAATAAATAAATATTTCGTTGTTTGTATATGGTTCCCGAGCAAAGTAAAAGAATGAGGGAAAATAACAAATAATCTTTATTCTTCTACAAATTAAAAAAAAAAAATTTCTTGTGCTTATTTTAATGCTGCAACTGTTAAAACTGATTTTGGCGATTTCAAGACTGCTACTGTAGTTTCAGAAACCGTGCTTTTGGCGTACTCTCACGAAAAATCTGCTGTATTAAAGTCTGCATCAAGCTTATGGTGTGAATATTCCATGTTGTCCATAGAGGAAAACATAGATATTTCCAAGTATCCTAAACTTCGAGCATTTTTAAAAAGAAGAAATGACGGGTATAAACCTAAAAAATCCAATGTGTTTGAGAGGGAAAATGTGAATAAGTTCCTGTTTGAAGCCCTCGATGATATTTATTTAATGATGAAGGTTGTAATGATAATGGGAATTGCTGGAGCGTGCCGTTCTAATGAACTTTTTGTAATGAAAATGGACAATGTTGAATTAAGAAATGCAGTTATAAATTGTTACTATTCCTGATTCCGAGAATGGAATCGCACATAAATCTACAGTGACTAAAAGTGACGATTGACGAGAAGGTTTGTTATTTCAAAATAGTTCAAAATTACATTGATATAAGATCTCACATGACGAATTTTAATACTCGCTTCTTCATGCGATATCAAAATGGAAAGTGCTTAAATACTGGACACTCCCTTAGAAGAACGTCGGCCAGTTTATTAGCAAATACTGGAGTTGATGTCTTAGCTTGTAACGGAATAAATGCTTATTCCGCTACACTTAAATTTTTTTATTACGCATGCATCATAATCAAAGATTATCGCACGCTGCAGCGTGCTTAAAATGATGTTTATGGTGCGCCTACTTTTTTGAAGGTTGCTATAGAAACATTTGATCATGTCAAATGTGACAGATTAATATATTCGTCAATATATCCCTTAACTTTAATATTTAAAATATTTTTGAGATTTTGATGCATTCGTAATAAAAAATAGCGTATGATATACGTGTATAAGAGGCCTTTAAAGCCCTTGCGACTTACAAAACCCTCCGCTGCGCGTCGTGTTTTGAAATATGTCGCGCGTGCTTTAAAGGCCCTCTTATACACTTATATCATAATATACTATTACATTCAATTGCAATTTATTCTCGATATTTAATATTTGAGTCGCCAGTGACATCTATTTACGAATGGGTTTATTTCGTGTGGTTAGCGATTTTAAGAGCGCTAGTGCTCTAATTAGTAGTATTTTTATGACTTTGCGCTACGTGGTTTATAGTGTTGATTATATGTTATAAACTAGCCAATAAAACATCGGCATACATAATTTTGTCCAACGTCTTGAATTTTGAATAAGGGGTGATAATCTTGTATTGAGACGTTGACGAGTTAGTGCTGATTTTTTAATCTTGAAATATTTAATTCATCTTGCAATATTTTAAACTAATTCTTTCATTTTTAAATACATAATTAATATTTGTTTATGATTCGCTTAGTCTTATTTGACTAAAGCAAGAATTTAGCATTTTTATATTCCACTTTTAACTAGCTTACATCTTCAATATTTTTTGATTATTGTCGTTACGTTTTGGGTAATATTACCGATTTATTGGCGAATATCTGCATCTCGCATTAATCAAATTCATGTAATTTGAAAGAGGCTTAGTGCAAATTTAGGGAGATCGTTATTATTTTATCGTTCCGTGGTCACGCACATTATTTTACGTATTTTCATTCAAATTGAAGAGTATTATTTTGGTTAATTCTCGGGGTAAATTCTATATATTCCTGCAAAGGTACTAAATTGAATTTTCAGTAGAATTTCTTCGAATTTTCCCTCATATACTGCTAGTTTTAATATTTTTTCTTTTCAGGCTAATTTAATTGAATTTTCAATTTATTTGTTATATCAAGCATAAAACTATTAGCATTCGCCCTGCCTAGTCTCAATCCTGATGTACCGACATTATTTTGCATTTATGAGAGGTTAATCTCGCATATGTAAATTTATCTGGTTTTGTCTGTTATCTAAATTTCTATCTCGAATGCGAGGTAGTGATTATATTATCTTTATCTTTAATTACATTGAGGCGCAATTGCGCTCAATTTTCGTTTATGTGTCAAAATAAAAGTAATAGTAATTACTTATTTTGAGTCATAAGACTCGTTGTTAGAGGTTGTACCTCTATTTCTCTATTTATTATCAAATTTAAAGTTACCTTTTATTTAAATTTACCGAGAGTCACTGAACTGGAACGTCATTGCATTATTTTCTTTTGAATTTTATATTTCAATCATCATTTTCTTTTGAATTTTATATTTTAAAGTAAGGAAAATGAAATCTTGAGTAACAGTAGTTATTTATAATTTTTGCTCATTGTCTGTTCAACTCAACATAGTAATTTGAGTTTCTGATTGTATCTGCTTTTACCAGTAAATTTTTAATTTGGAGATTGCTTCATCATATTTATGTTTAACATTGTCACTGATCTTCACATGATATTTCCTTGCGTCTTATTTAATTTGGTCTAAGACTAGTTTATTTCTTATTTCATATCATACTGGATTGGTTGAAGAAAAAGCCTTGCTTGTCAAGCAGCAGGTGTTCGTCCACTTGCTGCACTGAACCACTCTGAGGGAACCAATACTTCGTGAACCAAATAAGTCCTCGATAAACGCAACAGATACTAACTTAGGAACAGGGAGAAACGGTTCCAGTGGGAGTCCCAATACGATCGCATGGTTACAGAACAATTGGACGGAGCTAAGTATTAGCCAATCAGAAGATAAACATATTGTAAAGACCAATTGTATAACATTTAATAATTCTTTTTTTGATCTTTCACATTAATTTTAATTATCATTACTAAGTCAATTTATTCATCAGATAAACTTAATTTTAAATAATTTCATAAATTATATTTGTTCTCATTTAATTATATAGTTAATATATGTATTACTTGTTTTAAAACTTATCTCTTTAATTTATCGCAGGATAGAGGTGTGCGATTTCTGATATATCAAATATATTGTCTATATATTTATTTATATTTATATTTAAGTATTCATATTCAGTTCGCATTGTCTCTAGGAACTCTGGCGTCCACAAAAAAAATAACGCTAATAGAGGAAACAACTCACCTCTAAGAATAACCGTAAAAAAACGAGTCTCAAAACGAACATCATTTATTAAAAAAATTCTTATGGTTATGAAAAGAAGTATACAGTTGGCGAACAACTAGTATTGCGCTACAAAATGGCGCCCAACGCCATACATAATTAATTAATTAATATTTCGCACAACTTTCATTACAAGCTCTCAAGCGACATGGGGGATGGAAAGCCGCAACTATTGCGGAAAGTTATGTAGCGGGAGCAACAACAATAAAAAGGAAGTTGCAACTAAAATTTTGTACAATATAACGAAGCCAGAAGTCTCCTGCAGTACTTTAAGAGTAACAGAAAACTTGGTTAGAGATGGAAAAGTCAGAACATTCCATACAAATTGAGAAAAAACGAGAAAACATTTATCCAAATTTTGTAAATAATGTTCATAAGTGTAATAATTGTACTATTAATATTCATTTCACTTAATATTACTCCATTTTTATAAGTCATTGTTAGCTTGACGTTGTTGATGAAATAAAAAAATTAAAGGTACCTCCTATGTTTGTAGTTTAAACTTAATGAATACATGGTGGCATAGACATAAATTATTACCACCCAAGGGTGGTAAGTCGACTTACAACCCGTCGTCAAGGGCAATCGGTACCTTTTTGGTAATTCTCTTACGTCCTTCAAAACAGTGTCAAAATGGGTTGTTTACAATGCAGGGAGGGGAAAAATATGTTACACAAGCTGCACACCATTCCCTCTTCCCCACCTCTCCATGCTAGTTCATTTGATGCAACACAAAAAGTTAACGCTGGAGACCATCAGGAGTATCTTCGTCATACGTCTGAAGAATTTTTTCGTATTCTTCGTTACTCAATGCCGATGCACTTAATTTTCTTTTTAAGCGATTATTTTGGAGTTGTTTTCGTTTGGCATCCCTTGCTGCCCTGGCCGCGACAAACTGAACATCCAAAAAAACGTCAAACTTGTTACCATACTTTTCATAAAATGTGTCTTGCAATTGTTTAGCCGCAGAATTAAACATTAACACACTCTCTTTATAATCCTCAGCATTTTTTTCCTCATGTTAAAGGCAAAATCTTCCAATACTTGGGCTAATTCCTAAGTTTAAATATTTTCGTTGTTGATATTATAAGACCTTTCTCCACAAATTCCGTAAACTGTCTCCAAACACTGGCTTTGGATATTTTCGTGTTATTGGAATTAAGTTTTGGGCTTCTTCCCTAGTAACATCTTGACCTTTTTTTCCAAATCGAGACATCTTCAAAAACCTTTCAAACAGTCGAACTCGAATTGTACACAACTAAGGAGGGCTAGAAGGAAGGAGAACAATCGACAATGGTCGAAATTCGGATTTCTGGTCATACTTTTATAATAGTTGACAAGCTTGTCATAGTTGGCGCTGCGATCCCATGTGATGCGGTTTTAACACGGTGTCTTATGGAGAATATGTTATTGTTTCTCGGTTTTCGTTAAAAAACTTGGTGTTAATTGTATTTTATTACGTTTATGTGATTGACTATGAGTTTGGACAAAGTTAATCTAAGCAGAAGTTGTTTTGTACTTTGCATCATGAAATAAAAGACGCAATTTTGAAAATACAGCTGATTGTTTTTATTTCATATCAAGAAAATTATGATAAATTTTGTATCATATTCATCAATACCCTCTCTCTGTATGCTTGTGAATAATACAGTAATGATTTGTAATTGTTCTCAGATATTAATTATTAAGAATAAAATGTTTTGCTCATTGCAAATGCAAATATTCTTATAGGTTAGAGGGTAACCTAAAATAAAACTGCATATAAACATTCTACCCTAGTTTCGTGTTCAAAAAATAAATGATGAAAAATAATGTGAATAACATATTTTATTAATTTTTTACACAAACGCCAAAAAAATGTCTATAGAACTAAACTCGTTATTTTAAGCAAAATTATTAACAGATTCTATAAAGTATTTTTCCATTTATGAAAAAAAAATAACTACTTTAAGTTACAGCCTCTAAAAAATTAAGTGGCAACGAGCGAATGGAGTAAAATCGCTAACGATGTATGCTTACAATTTTTACAGATCTTGGCTGCCCATGCCAAACAGGAAGGTTTGACACATACACAAATAACATATTTTTCTTTTAATTTGCCGTCACCGAGACCGCACTACGATGGTTAAGGTATAGCTTATACACTAAAGTTGTAGTTAGGGGTTAAATAACATCAAATAATACGTTTGCAATAAAGAAAAAGTGAAAAATGTCCACTATGTCCATAAGAAACCATGTATTTTTCGTATCACATAAGACACGGACGCCCTCTGGCGGTGAACTCATTTACCGTCGACAAACCATGACCAAAATAATAACATTGCGTTAGGTCTCCTTCCCTCTAGCCCCCCTTATACACAACATTAACTACATGCTTCACGTAAATAATAAACTGTCACACTTGACAACCGTAGATTTTTTGTTTTTCCATGACTCATTATGATATTAGTTTCAGTAATATTGATATATGTCATTCGTAATTTTTACGTACGGCTCGGGATAATTTTCAAAATATTCATGACCTCGAAAAAATTGCGGGTAATAATTTAAGCACTAGGGATACTACAAGTGATAATTGCACTGTCGAAACCGAAAGAGCACGGCGATAATTGCATCGTACGTATCTATGGTAATTCCATTGTAAACTTACGATGACAGCGACAATTTATAAATAACGTCGAAGCACCGAATATTAACTAACGATAAGAAGATTCATTCCCCGCGGCAGCACGTCAACGGCATGCCTCCTTCCCCGCGCGAAAACTAGCATAATAGTGGCATGCGACCTTTGGACCCGGCGCACACTGGTCGAATTTCTAGGAAAGCTGGCCATAATAAGATTTACCAGAAATAAGACATAAAACTTATTAAGTATTACACGTTAAGATATCAATAATTGTTGAATTTTTGGCTCATCATCTATATTTATATATAGGGTGTATCAATTATCACTAACGATAAAAATCGTGTATAAAAATTATTTGTATGTTCTTAAACCGTTTTAAAAAACGATTTTGAAAATTAAGAGCTCCTTCGTTGTAAAAATATGGGTTTTAAATTTTTAATTCGATGATCCAAATTTTGTTTTTGCAACGGTTAATTCAGGAGTCTCACGAGCAAATTGAATGTTAAGTGGACGACAGAAACGCGTTGATGAGGGCCTGCAATTTTGCCATACAAGTATTTCAGAGTTATCGCTAAAATTTCTTTTATTCCTATAAAACTCTAATTTCAATCCTAAGTCCCCCTAAGTCCCACAACATATCGCTCTTTACATTTATCCGACGTTTCGGATAAAAAACCCATCATCAATGCTATTTGATGATGATTACGAAGGAACGAAACGTCGGATCAAAATTCTAATTACGTCATCATGTAGAGGAGGCAAAATGGCATAAGAACGTGAATTTCATTTTGATCAATTTTCTTTATTAAAGCCTGAAAAAAAAATCAATTGCAATCTACGAATTCTTCAAAATTAAAACATAATAAAAAGAGGATAGATCACAATACAATTCACGATCCTATGCCAATCTTTGTCCTCTATCTAATGACGAAAGGTCGGATAAATGTAAGAAGCGATAGTCGTTGGATTTAGGATTGAAATTAGACTTTTGTAGGAACAAAAAAATTAATGCAGACTAACAAGACACAACATGCCCGTATTTTCAAACTACAAAAGAGAACTGTTCGTTATTCGCTGGGACTAAACAGTAGAACTCACTGCCAGGATTTCTTTAAAAAATTTAAAATATTAACTCTCCTTCCTTATTCATATTTGAATCCGTTTGCTTAATCCGCAAGCACGTATCTGCTATTGATAGGCCATCTCAGAACTATCCACTTAGGAATACGGAGCATGAGCTTTATCTGTCAACTCCACGCTCAGAGTTATTTAAAAGCTCTATATTGAACAATGCAAAAAATGCACAGTTATCTGCCACTTGAAATGAAGTCAATAACATCTTTTCCCGCATTTAGCAGAGCTTTGAGATTGTACTTACTGGAGAGAGCCTTATACGCAGTCAACGACTTTTTTAATTAATAGTTAATTATGAACATCAAACACACTGGTCAGTAACGTGCCGTGGGTATAGGGGCGGGAGGGTCGAGCTATTTCGAGGGCGCCGAATGATGAGCCATTTGCAGTTTGCATTAGGAGGCTGTGGCGGGTTAGATAGAGGGCGGGGGGGGGGGGGGGGGGTTTTCCCCCCCCCTGGCCCCCTATACGGCACGCTACTGACACTGGTTTAATGATTTCATGTTTAATGTTTGGTGTTTAGTGTTTAAGATGTGATGTTAAATATTTTGATATTTAATATTTTATATACTTACTTAATATTTTGACCACGTACAATTTGCACAATTGAATAAAGTTTTGTATAGTTAGTTTTTTTTCTTTTTATTGTGTTCCTATTTGTGTTTTTATATGTTTTGTACTCTAGCTCTAGCCTTGTCTACAAATTGGAACATTTTTTTTACAATAAAGCATCTTATTATTATTATTATACCCCTTGAAAACGAAACGTCATATTCCAAAATGAATACCACCATTGGATAGAGCAGAAAAAGTGGCAATGCAAAAGTGTAATTAAATTAGAAATCGGTTTTTAAATAAACCCAGGAAAAAAATAAAACTTCAGAATTTTGGGGTTTTTCGGATCTCTCCGGAAATACTGTTATTTCAAAACTTTCTATACGGCATATTGTTAGACACCCAAATGCGCAATTTTGCACTAATTTGACTGACACTGTATCTCTTACGGTTTCCGAGATCCCCATACATAGACGCGAATTCGAGCCACTCTGTACATTAATAAAAATGTTTTTAAAACGTGCTCCATAACAAGCAGCTAGTATGGCCTCCATAATTATGTTATATAAAAGTAAAAGACAATGTTTGTGTTATTTTATTATAAATAAATCTTACCTATATTCTTCACTCGTTTTACCCCTCTTGCCATCTAGCGCCAGATCCGGCAACAATCGAAAGAGATTCAATAAATCGTAGGCCATGGTCACTCGTTTCTCGTTCGTTTTCAGGGAAGCAAATGTTTTCGACGCGGTCAGAACTTCTCCCCTGGCCTGCAGATGGCGCAGCAGTTGTTGGTTTATATCCGTCTGGGGTTCTGAATCTGAACAGAGAACGTTGCCAAGTTTAAAATAGTTTTATCCTTTGGAAACATACCTACGCGTAAGCACAATTCATGCATCGTAAACTTATCTTTAATTTAACGAAACCTCTCATGAAATAGAATTACGGGCCGTATCAATAGTACTTAACATATACAGAGTGAGTTTGCCTAACCAAACTTAAACTAAACTAATCTAACTTAATTGGGCCTAACCCAAACTAAAGCACATGCTTTCCCAAAGTTTTATAAAGAAGGAGGTGTGGGGCGATCTAACCAACCAAAGCTAACCGAAAATAACCTAATTAAGAAACGCCTCCTCTTTAAGTATTTAAACTAACCAAAGTTAATTTAAATTAATTCAATTTAATTGGAACTAACCAGAGCTAATCCGAACTAACTGTGCATGCCCAAGGTTGTATAGTAAAGGAGGTTTCCGCTTCAGCACCACACGCCCTCGTTAGTACCCAAAGCTATTCTGAACCATTCAAATTTAACCTGATTTAACTTAATTGGGGTGAACCAGAGGTAACCCAAACTAACGTATGCCTAGTCCAAAGTTTTACCATACCTCTTCATAGATATATCAGCTAACCCAAACTAACGTATGCTTGTCACCAAACTTTTTTCTTGGGGACGGGTTAAAAAATCTCCTAAAGGCCTGGTATTTTATTGGCTGGCTTACTGTAGGATTCAGCCCCTCTAGGTATCCGCCTGCCGACTATAAAACTTCCCTTCTTCGCTTGGTCTACCCTCGGACCTGGGCTGGCGGGCTACTACGTGAGCGGGACATCTGCTCCTATGTCTTGTTAGTCTGCATTCTCTCACATCAATGAGCTGCTCTGTCCACGTGCTCCCCCACTATTTTCTTCCCTTCCACCATATCCCACCGTATTTTAGATCTAATAACCAAGCCTAATATGTTCCCCATTGCTATGTTGGACCCTATAGCCAATCCTGTACCTGCCGTGACTCTAGGCCATCTCGGGCAATAGAAAAGGGAGTACTCAGCCCTGTCTATGTTGTCACAGTAAAAGAGTCTCTTTCTGTTTTCCCTATCCTACGCGTATACTTCCGGAAGATGCCATATTCCGATAGGACCTGCTTAGTGAAGTAGTGAAGCCTCGTGTGTTTACTCTCTAGCCATGATGTAATATCTGGGATGGGCTTTTTGGGCCATTGGTCGGTCCTTTAATATAGTTTTCCTCCATCTTGATTGTCATTTGGACAGACTGTCCAGTCTGACCCTCTCTCTGATGCCCTCTATGTCCTTCTCCTGTATTCAACTTAGTTGGGACTAATCAGAGCCAACTTAAACTAATGGATGAATGCCCAAAATTGTATATAAATGTTCGCTTCGCTCCACACCAATGCCTTAGATATCTAGGGCTTAACTAACTACAGCTGACCCAAAATCAACCGAAACTCACCCAAACTAATCAGCGGTGTGCATTCGGCGTCACCTCTCACTTTATGGAAACTAATTGCAACTAATCAAACTAAACCCAAACTAACCAGAGGCGTGCGAGCGCCACTTCTCTGTCATAGATATCTAAGCTAATCGTAACTAAACAAAACCAACACTAACTAACTAGATATAACCGGAACTAATCTTAACTTACCAAAGGTAAATGAACTCAACCAAAACGGATCTAAACTAAAGCAATTAATTGAGTATCAGTTTCGCACCACGCTATATAAGTTAACTCAAACTAACCGAAACTATCTCAAAGTATTTAATATTGATCCGAACTTAACCCAAACTTACAGAGTTTGGTACGTGTGCGATTCTCGCTCGCTCCTCGTTCACAAAAGTTTGCGTTAGTAATTCACTCCGTATAATAATTTTGACATTGAACCTACTAAAAAATACTAAAGGGTAAAGTCGATAGGGTAATATAGAACAAGAACTAAAACTGGGTGGTTCGAATGATTGATGACTGGTTCTCACAAGTTATCCTATCATATTTCCGGAAATTACATGGGAAAAAGATTCTCATTGGAGATAATCTCTCGAGCCACTTGTTATTGTAAGTGGCCAAGAAATGCGAATAAAACGATATTCACTGTCTTTTACTGCCGCCAAATTCGACTCATCTGCTACAACCTCAGCTAGAACCTCGGCTACAACCCTTAGATGTTGCCTTGTTTGGGCTGATGAAGAGATACTGGCGTGCAGGACTTTAAACAAGCACTGGAATGTTTGGAATGAAATATAGAGAGCAATCTGAAAGCTGGTTTTAAGGCATGCAGGCGGCATCGTACTTTTCGACGCTGAAGCTGTTTTAAAAAAATTAGCAACGGAATCAGCGCTCCCCTCAACTTATACTGACCATCATTGGACCAAGACCTTTTCGGAATATTTCAAATGTTGCTGGTGGGAAGAAAAAGAAGTCCAAAAGTCTAAAAGAGGAAAAAAATTACATTTCGGCTGGAAAAGGTGTTAAAGCGGTGGACATGCAAGAGAGGAACTAGCGATGATGATGATTATTAGGCAAATGAAGAGGATGCTGACGAAGAAAGCTGCGGAGATCATGAACTTACCTTGGAACCAGAAACTGCTCAAGACATTTCACCTCTAACTCCAGACTTTGTGATAGTGAAAGAGCCTTGCCAAAATGACAAGTTTCGTTATTTTTTTAGACTAATTGAAAAAAGACGTGGACGATAAACAAAAGCTTTATTTGGTTAAATACCCTAGAATTGAAAACTGGAAATCTTTGTTTTTTATATTCCCAAATGGTAGCGACGAGGCCTTAACCTTTGAAAAAGACATTTTAAGACAGTTTTAACTAAACGAAGTAAGCAGAGGGAGACATTTTTTTAAAGATGTTCCTAATAACATTAACCTTGAGTAAATTTTGAAGTTTGCTATGTTAAAATGTTAATTTTTTTCATTTGTTGAAATGTTTTGATATGAGAACAGATTTCTATTTTATATTTTTTAGAAACTATAATATCCTAAATTGTTAAATTTGTTATACCAGAAGCACCGAACATTAACAAGAGACTAGAAGGTTCACTCTCAGTCGGCACTTTTGATGTAGCGCTTACAAAGGCGAGACGCCAGACTTCCAAGAAGGGGGCTGAAACGTGGCACGAGGCCTGAGCGGTTAACCAGCATTTCATCAGATTCCGCGACGGAGCAAGGAGGAAAATGCTGGGGGCGGCGCTTAGAGTCAACTTTGTAGTCTATTAATAATGTTCGGTGCCAGGAGTAAGGGGACAATTTTGGCATTACAAGATCAAGAACACAGTCGAAGGGAAATCGTTTACGTTCGCGTAAAGTTGTTAAATTTCTTAAATGATACCGTCGGCTATGGTCAAAAGAAGAATGGAGGTTCGAAGAAGAAAGTCTCACGACGAACACAAAGAAGGATAATTATTGCTTCAGCAAGCAAAAGTTGAAACAGTTGTAAGAAAATCGCCTAATGTGAACGATTCCCGATGGACGATTAGGAGGATTTTAAGGAAAGGTGGTCACATTCTTTCCCGGAAATTAAGAGTCCCAAGAATACTGCCCAGACACAACGCGGCTAGACTAGAATTTGTCCAAGACAATTTTAATCGTCAATGGAATAACGTAAGTTCATCATTTGGAAGAAGTTTAAAATATTTAGAAAAAAAATAATTTTCGGTGATCTTTTCTGCTGAAAAGAAATTTAAACTTTATGGTCCAGATGGATTTAATTGCCACTGAAGCGATCTGAGAAAAGAGTGGCCAGTATGCTCGCCAGGTTTATATCCAATTAAAAAGCTCTGGGGAATTATTGTTTGACGGTTGTATGCCAATAATAAGAAAGTACGATACTCTTCATAAACTTAAAACTGCCATAGAAGAAATTTGGATCAATTTGGCGACTGAAATCTGTCTGAAGTCTTAATTAATATGGTAAGAATAATAGACTATTTGAAGTAATTCGTAAAAATGGAGACATAACACATTATTGGCATTTGTTCGTAAGTGGTTTTGTAAAGATTTAACTAAAATAGACGCTATAGTTACGTTCTAAAAAAATTCAGGATGTTTTCTTAATTTATGCGTTAATTTTATCAAAAACTTAAAATGTAACTGAGATTTGTTTAGGTGCCTTCTTTTAGCGTATTTTCTTACTTGCTAAGTCCTAGCAAGACTATTTTAATGTTAAGTGGACAAACACTCCAAAACATGAAATGGCGCTATAGTTATGCTCCCTAGTTTATTTTACTGATATGTTTGTTATTTATTACTCACCCACCAATGGATTTAGAATAAGGGGCTATATTGGTTCCCATGTCCTGCCATTCAGAAAAGCCCCTTTTTGTCTCAATCCGGTCCTGTCGTCAACCTTCTCTTTGTTTTTAGACCAACACTTTTATACAGTGTGCCCCAGATTTGGCTTGCATGTATGTATTGCTATCTCGGAAACTATTAGAGCCGAGGGCTACATTCTAATTGAATGGAGTGGTTAATAGGCTCAATTATCGGTTTTGATCTCAGGAAAATCCACACTGGACATCAGAAGCGCATACGTAGCGTCCTCAAGAGGTTAATGTATGGACAGGTATTATCAACAATAGAAATTTGCATACATTACGGCCGAACGCTACTTAGACTTTCTAACATTCGAACTGATACTTGCGCTAGATCAGATATTTTCTCATCTGGCTCCACATTTTGATATTAATGTTCGTAGGTACTTTGATCAAATGTTTCCAAATGGTTGAATTGGGAGACGCAGTACAATTGAATGGCCACCAAGATCTCCCGACTTAACGCCCCTAGATTACTTTCTTTAGAGTTTATCAGGATAGACCGGACAATATTGAAGATCTAAAGCATGCGTAATATACCACCTGAAGTCATTCGTAATGCAGTGGATGGCTTTTACTATCGCCTAGGAAAATGTTAGACAGTAAATGGAGGACATTTTCAGCATTAAATCACCTGTGAATAGAATTTAGTAAAGTTTGATCTTATAAAACCGTTTTAATTTAAAAATTAAAAAAAAACTGGTTATTGCAAACCTCCTTGCAAACATAAACATAAAATCCCACAAGATATAGGCTTCAATTTGAAAAAAAAGGTGGGGTAAATGGCGGTTAGAGGGTTGGGATTATTTTGTATTACACCAAAAATTGTGAAAAACTCAAAATCAGTTACCGTGTTTCAGCGTTTTTTGAAAACATTGCTTGCTCAAAAAATATGAATTTTATTCCAGACCTGTATAGTTAAATGTACGAACCATCGGCAATTTTTTTTGTACGAAACCACTATTTAGAGTTCAATCTATAAAATGTTGATAAAAGTTTTAAAATCCCACCCTGGTTATTTGAACCACCCTGTACAATCCTTTATTAAAAATATACAGTAGTGCATACCAAAAAAAAAAAAATACTGTTAAAATGTACAAAAACAAATAAATCCAGCTCAACGCGGCAACAGCGCAACGACCTACCTTTAATTTCAGCCATTTCGTTTGTGTTTTGTTTTGACGACAAGAAATGTGTAACGAAATCGATTTCTGATTTTCTGAACTTCTTCACCTTTTTGCCGTCGCTAGTAGTGTCTCTTCTAGTCACTCAGATAGTTTCTTATAGCGGCAGTAGCAATTAACCGCAGTTATGTCGCTGTATTCTACGCCTTTTCTTGTTCTAAACTTGGGTTCTGAAATGATTTTCGTCATAGCTCAACGACTGCAGGCCCAAAACATTTCCGAGGAACGGTCTACACTAGGTTAGATATTTTTATCTGATGGCACGACACACACAACGCGCTTTTTGTTTTTATAGTAGCTGTTCACTTCACTTGTTCACTCACTGGCTGTGGCCGAGTATGATTGAGTTTTGTTTGAATGAATAAACGTTTGGAAAATGACTGACAGTTGCAGTTTAGTATTATTTGCTGCTGATAATAATTTAAATATGCTGAGAGAGTTTATTTGAGCACGGTGTTTAGTGGGTACTTGCACAGGGACGGATAACCCGTTAGGCCCCGGCCTAGGCGTTTCAAACTTTTGAGGGGCCTTATCGACATTTCAACGTTCGATTGCTTCTTATTTATGAAAAACGTGTGCTCTAGAAGAGGACCCCCATTAAATTGCAACCTATGGAAAAATCCGTCCCTGTACTGTTACTGTATCAACTATACCTATATGCACCCATCAAGCATTAGCACTTCTTGGCACTATTTTTGTTTTTATTGTACTTTTGAAACGTCACAGAGATCTAGTCTAAGTTCGCATAATTTTCTTTCGTAACACTTTCTTAATTATACCGGCTGTCCCGGATGCAATTTTACTAAGTATACTTCACGCTATCACAATACGTCAGCTTTAAACATCTCCGATTTATTCGGCGTTGGGTTTCCGATATGGCGTCCACCGTTCGATTCCCGTCGGTGGCAAAATATTTTCTTTTATTTTTTTAAGGTTATGTTTGTTTCTTTTTGTAAATTTGGGTTAGTTTTGGTTAGTTTTGTTGGGGTGCGCCCCTGAGCGAGCGAAGCGAGCGGAGGGCCACGCGTGAAGTTAATATTGACTTCGAAATTCGTTCGGGCCGCCTTGGGATCATCTGTTTTGCGTGGGGTTTAGCTGCTAGTTCCAGCACAGGGCCTCGTATCATCTAATTTGTATCAGTCATTTGAGGAAAGCAGATGTGTAGGAGCTTTGCTCAAGTGGTAGCAATGGGTTCGACGCCCGGCTCTGGCAGGTTTTTTTATTTATAATTTTTTTGAGTTAGTTTTTTTGGCATACCTTGAGTTAGTTTGGGTTAGTTGTTGGTTGCACCCTGTAGTGAGTGATGCGAGTGCAGGAGTGCATTGCATGAAGCGAATATTTAAAAATTCTTTGCATTTCGCAGTATATTTAGTGCGATGTGCTGACGCCGAGTATATCGGAGATTTTTAAAGCTGACTTATTACTGTGGGCGTGTATTGTGCTAGCATGCAGTATATTAAATATTTAGTAAAATCTCGTCCCGCATTCAATACGACTAATGCAATATCATAGTAGAAATAAACTTCTACTAGGTATGGCAATAAGGTAATCGTTCAGAATTCGTCATGTTAAGCACAAGCACGCCATTTGAAACAGTGGCGGACTAACAACTTGTGAGGCCCGGGGAGGTTAACTATATAGGGGCCCCTCAAGGGCGTATTTAGCTCCGAGTTATAGGTGAGAGGGGAGGGGTACTGACGCTCGCCGGCAGGCGCCGCCGGAGGTCAATGCGCCTGCAGGCGGAAAATTTTGAGGGATCCAAGCCTAAATTTTTACCCAAAAGTTGTTAAAGGAACATTCCTTCCACGAGCGGACGAAGCGGATTTTACGATCAGTTCATTGGGCCCCTTTTTTGTATATTTGTTTAGGATATGTTTCCATTAATGACAACCAAAAAAGGCTACTTTTCCAATTTAAATTCACGACAACCAAAAAACTTCAATAAAACAGTCAGTCCGTGACAGGTCTTATTTTTAACTTTAAGTCAGAAACAACCCGCAAAAGAATATAAACGATCAATATACTTATTAAAGAAAAAAGTGATACCAAAAAAATATACTATAATTATATAAGAATAATACATTAGTAAAATGAAATGTAATTAATACAGTTGAGCTATGAACTCTGTATAATTCATGAAAACGAAATTTGCCGCTCTAAAACCAACTTAAATATTAGTTCCTACTATTTCAGCTTTTTGGACGTATTGACGTGACTCAATAAAATTGATTTAAATAAGGGTCCAGGCCCAGATGTACTCACTGCTAAATTTTTAAAAGAATGATCTATTTCACTTTCAAGGCCCCTCTGGTTAATATTTAATAACTCTATTGCTAATGGAGTTTTCCAATTATTTGGAAACTCTTTTATATATCCCCCATATATAAAAACTCTGGCCGTAAGTCCTGTATTAAAAATTATAGACCCGTTTCAAAAATATCTCTTATACCAAAAATAATGGAGTCAATAATAACTGACTCTATGGAGGACTCTTTTAGAAATATTATAATTCCGAAGCAACATGGGTTTTCTAAAAATAAATCAATTACTACCAATCTGTTGCTTTACACCGGATATATATATCGGAGACCCTGGAGAAAAGCAATATTGTGGACCCGGTCTACACCGATTTCTCAAACGCCTTTGATAAAATACATCATCGGTTGCATTTGAGGAAATTGTCTGTTTATGGGGTTCATGGCACTCTTTTGCAATGGATCAATCCATATATTTCTGGTTGAACACAAGTTGTCAAAATAAAGAATCACTTCTCAAAAGTCGTAAGTGTTACTTTTGAGGTTCCTCAAGGGGCACATTTGGCCCCATTACTATTTAATATCTATATTAATGATATATGGAATTGTTTTTCTATCATGTGAATATATTGTATAAGCGGACGATTTGAAAATATTTAAAAGGATTAACAGTGGCATTGTGCAGTTTCAGGAGGACATCGACAGATTTTATGACTGGTGTGTTAGGAACAAAATGGTCCTTAATACTGATAAATGTAAATATACCCAATTTTCTAAATCTCTTAACACTGTTCCTAATAATTATCAAATCAACAGATGTGGCATTGAGCGTGTCAATCTCATTAAAGATCTTGAAGTATTTTTCGACTCAAAGCTCACATTCTCCCATTACATAGATAGCTGCCGTAACAAAGCTTTAAAAATGTTAGGTTTTATTAAAAGAAACACAAAGGACTTCAGAAACACAACTCGATTATATTGCTTTACACATCTCTTGTAAGATCACACTTAGAAAACTGTACTAGTGTGTGGAGTTCTTACTACCAAACTCATATAGATAAATTGAAGTTTGTACAACGTAATTTTTTTCGATATGTAGCATTTAAAAAAGGCATAAGAATGGAAAATATTAATTATGTAGAACTTGAGAGTTTTAAACTAAAGCATTTAAAAATATGCAGGGAAATATGTGATATTGTTTTAACCCACAAAGTTATAAATGGGCAATTAAATTCCCCAGAACTATTAAATAAATGTCAGCTTTATGTTCCTCCGAGGTTTCAAAGAAACCGACGAACTTTTTATTTGTGTCAGCATAAAACTCTTTATGGAGAGAACTACCCCATAAATAGAATCATGGAAAATGCAAACAAATTTGAAGGGGAATCTTTTAACAAATCGCTGAATTATCTTAAGTTATTCTTGAAGAGGCATTACAGTACTAATGACTAATGTTTTTTTGTAAGTTTCCTAAACATGTCAAGTAAAACATATATGATGTTTGTTAGTTTATCTAATTTTAGTTTTATTTCTTGTTTTGTTTTTAGTTTTATTTTTAGTGCTCCTGTACGAATGATAATGAATAAATATGAATAAATATATAAATAAATAATTATGTAATAATATGTGAGCTTTTAACGAACTAAAGTTACTAATTGACTCATCATAATCTAAATTTTCAGACATTTTCTATTGATAATTTAATTTGTCGTCGATCACTGTCGAATGTAGATAATCTTTTATTAATTTGAGTTTTGAAAAACTTCTTTCGCAGGTCGCTACTGAGACACAGACTGCTATTTTTTTTTTATTTTATATATTTAAATTGGGCCCCCCAGCGTTGCGGCCCGGGGCGGACCCTCCCTCCCGCCCCCCGTTAGTCCGCTACTGATTTGAAATTCAATATTAAATTATATCTCTTTTGGTTTTAAGTTAACCCCTTTTTTAACGTCTATTAGAGTATATTTTCTTAGTGGTTCCTTAATCAGATATACATTATTTATACTAAAACAATTTTTTATTAATATGTATTTTTGGAACAATGTAGCAGTATTCGTCATGCAAAAAGGCTGACCCAGTTATCGTCAGCATAACGTACATCTATTCGTCACTTATAAAATGAGGTTAAAAATAAAATTACGTATTAATTTATTTTTATAACAAAAACATGTGATTTTTTTTGTTTTTGTCGTAACCTTCACACACCTTTCGTACATCAAGTCTAAGCACATCTGACATCTAATCATATCTTCTTGGCATTTTTCCTCGCAAGCATCATTGTTTGAATTTAAGGGCTTATAGGCCGTCAGATAGTGACAGATTTAAGTGCCCTATTTTCGCATACAAGCCTTGAATAGGGTTGAGATCAGAGCTGTCACCATCAGTGAGATTTAAATAATTTTTGTGATTTAAATACATTTTTTGATTTAAATACTTTGAGTTTAAATATTTTTTCTGAAAGTGATTTTTAATTTATGATTTAAATCTTTCTGAAAAGTATCTTTGATTTTTGATTTAAAAATAGTATTTAAATCTTTCTAAAAGGATTTAAATCAGTAAAAAGATTTAAATCTTCAAAAAAATTTAAATCCTTAAACAGATTTAGATTTAAATCATTAAAAATATTTAAATCATTAAAAAGAATTTGACTGTAATAAAATACAGCAATAAATACATCCCAAGTGTTTTAGTTCTATGTTTATTTTGTATTTTGAAATTATTTTTTTTTAATGCGTGTTACTTAATTTTCTTTTTTAAATATATATTGACTATATGGGAAACTTTTGTATTATTGATTTATTAAAAATATATATTCCCGATAATTTCGATGAGTTTCTGCGTCATAAACAAACCCCTTACAAAGTAATCACTCTAAAATAAGCAAACAAAATACCATAGAAAACCTAGCTAAAAAGTAAAATAGATTTTTCCGCCAGAAAAGTATTTCTAAGAAAAATTTAAATAAAAAATTAAAAAAAAAAGATAATTGAAATAATAGGATTTTGTCAAATTTCAAGTTGATTTTATCAAAAAGTGATTCTCAAAAAAAATTAAAGCTTGTTTTTTTAATTGAATTTTTGACACATGGTCAAATATTTAAAAGCTGCTAGCATGCACATAATGAGCTATTTAGTATGTTTGATGTTGTTAGTGTGTTCATTTTAATTAATATAGTCGGCTAACTGATTAAGAAGTGCAAAGTTACAAATTATGTGAATGATAACGGCTTTTAAACATTTGACAATGTTTCAAAAATTCCATTAAAAAAGAAAGGTTTAAATAACATTTTAATTTGGTTTTTGTATGTTATTTTGACGTACCTGTTTAAGATTTTATTGTTTTTTAAAATTTAGATTGGGTGACGTCACAATTTTGTTTTTTTTTCACTCAATTTATATAAATAACATTTTGATTACGCTCTAAGGGGTTTTTAATGGTATATAACCAAAGACGCCAATTCGTTTTACATAACCAACCAAATGATTTAAATCTTTTTTACATTTAAGACCATTTCAGGAAGTATTTAAATCTTTTCAAAAGATTTAAATTTTAAAAAATATTTAAATCTCTTGAAAAGATTTAAATATTTCCTAAAATGATTTAAAATGTAAAAAAGATTTGAATATAAAAAAGATTTATTATTTAAATCTTTCTTTATGTACAAAACGATCTTTAATTTAAATCGTTTGTCCAAATGAGAAGTATCTTTGATCCTTGATTTAAATAATTTTTTAAATGATTAGACAGCTCTGGTTGGGATGTACATCGATGTTGACTAAAATGGAAGGAAATTTACGAGTAGCCTCTGGAGATAACATATGGAAAATTCGATTTTCCAGAACAGAAATAAAAGGAGTCTGTTGCTCATATTTTCACGCAAGCCGTGTTCATTAGATTATTAATTAATAGAACCTGGTTTCGGAATACCAAAGGCTTGAGTGTTGCAGGTGGCTGAAGTGAAGGGTGTAAGGAAAAATCGAGATTTTGACACATTTTTTCACACAAGCCCATCGAAAGTGTGAAAACTTACATCGTCACTAGACCGAAAAACATATTGGCTTGAGTGGCACGAATAGATAAGTAGATTTTGGGGTCGGAAAATTAAACGGAAATTATTTTCGATTTTTCAGTTATTTTTTCTTGCAAGCCTTTGAAAGTATAGTATATTATTGATGTGTTAGGCATTACAACAAAATTGGCATGACTATCGGATGCGGCCAAAACGATGGCTTGCGTCGGAAAGTTGCAGGAAAATTGTATGGAAATTATCTCCATTTTATCCCGCAAGCTGTTTGACATATACTTAGGAAAAGTGATTATAAAACTAGATAACAAAAGGCTTGATTGTAGAACATGGTCATCAAATTATGTATACATAATTTATTTAACAAAGAGCTGACAAAAAAATCTGGAAATTTTCATCATTTTCCCACACAAGCCCTTTGACATATGCTTAGAAAAAGTGATTCGAAGACTAACATAAGACTTGAGTGTCGGACGTCGGACGTGGTCATCATATTAATTATATATTTGTATATATTTTCTTCATCCACTAGGTATACCGAAAATTTGTTTTTAGTGCTTGAACTGACAAGCAAGGAAACATAATCTTTTAGTAGGAAAATCCTGTAATTTTTATTAAATCCCGGTCAGATGGCATGTACGAATGTCTCCTTATGGAGAAATACTGGTTCACACTTTGAAATCGTCCGAGGTCTGCAAGGCCGAAGCACATTCTGATAACTAAATGGTTCTTATTCTGACCACCGCATCCGTCAGAAAAAATGGGGAAATGTTCAATGTTTGGTGGAATTTCCCTCTTTATAAAATCCATAATAAAGGTCCAAACTTCATATGGCCCTTTTTTGCCCATACCTTCGTGGGATACGTAAAATATGGTTTTTCCAGTTTTAAGGTTGTGGATATTAAAAATATTGACACTTAGTTGATGTAGGTAAAATGTGTCAAAGGGATGGGATGGCAAGATTTTCCATGTAGTCAACACAATTAATTGCACCTACCATGGCATCTGTTTGTCATAACTCTTGAATCAACTGCATCTTGGTATAGATTTTTTTGGCTTTTCATTGGTGGATATTTTTTTCCGCCAGAGCTACACGTTTAGCAACGTCACGTCGGCGTCGTTTAGGACCTTAGCCTTAATTTTGTTTGAAAGTTCCTCACAGATGCAGCAGGTATCAACCTGTGGTCTATCGAAAGACAAGCTAAAACGTTCCTTGAATATCTTGCGGTTAAAGCTGTACTTTATAGATTATTAAAATTTCGTGAGAAATAATTATTCATGCATCTTCTTAATATCCAATTTTTCACTAAGGTAGTGATAGTCACGAATACCATCAGGGGCGTAGACAGGATTTTTTCTCAGGCGGGGCGAACCGGAGATAAGGCCTCAGTGGTACCCGTTGGGGGTGCCACGCCCAATTATTATCCAAAAGTCGTTAAAATCGTTAAAAAACAAGGATTTGGCACCCTCTTGAACGGCATGACATGAATGTTATGTTGAAAAATCAGTCGATTAAATTCCAAGGGGGGGCCACGGCTCCCCTGGACCCCCCTAACCCCCCCTGTCTACGCCCATGACTACCATAATGTGAGTTTTTACGGTAAATGAACGATTATATTCCTCGACATGCCTGATCTCCCTTTTAGATGTTACATTCCCTGGGGTATTTTTGTTTCTTCTGTCACTGTCCCAATGACAATAACTTAGCCAAGCGCCGCACACAGTCTACAGTGATCACATGGATACTAACAAAAGTCGTTTTACACGGACTATACTTCCCGAACTAGAGGGCACATAGTATAATGGAGTCAATCGAGGGATCGTCACTCCTTCAGAAGTAAATGGTGGGATGGACAAACATGAACAAAAACTTCCCTCGTCCGATGAAATATCACTCGGGGACTCGGCTGATAAACGTGAAGAAAGCAGTGTCCCACTCCTGATAGGACAAAATGGAGATGAATGGACTACGGTTCCTAAGAATGGGCCAAGAAATGTGGCAAAGCATGGGCTACGGCATCAAAGACCCCTCCTATCAGAGGAACCAGAGACATTGCAGCGCAGGACGTTGCGAATGACCTGAGAGTGGTCCAAAGTAAGTCTTGGATCTTTGTGACTGGATTTGTCCCAGGTACAACTCCAGAAACAGTAACCAAATACGTAAAAACCAACATGAATATTGAGAGCATTTGTGTGAAACTGCGCGCAAAGAATGATAACATAAAAAGCTCATTTCGATTAGGAATTGATGATCAATACAAGGATGACCTACTTAAGTACTTAATCCCGTTGTGTGGCCAAGAGGGACTGTGGTAAACCATTTTATAAATCTCAGCCGGCGTCCTCAAGTAAACTAGGGGGCACTACCGCCAATATGTCAACTGATATAAGATTTACCGTTCTCCATTTGAATACACATTCTCTTCGAAACAAGATACAAGAGTTTGAAGTGTTTTTAAAAATGCACAGTATCGAGTACGACATATTGTGTTTGAATGAACATCATGTTAAGTATGATGAAATCCAATTTTTAAGAATTGAGAAATATACACTGCTCTCTTGCTTTACAATGGTGGTGCAATGATTATGGGCAGAAATGGGCTAAAGGACAGAAGTATCGAGGCCCTGGTCAGCATGTCATCAGAGTCTGACTGCGAAGTGGCTGCTGTCGAGGTGCGGGACCACAACATGACCATATTGACTGTTTACCGTCCTCCAATGGGAGACTTCGAAGTTTTTATGGACATAATTGAGAATGTGCTACGTTTTGTCGAGCGGGGGCCATGCATGCATATTATAGTAACAGGTGACTTTAATATTGTTTTTAATTCAAATTCATAAAGGGACCAAGATTTTATAGATCTTATGGGTACCTTTAATCTCTATAGGCAGATTTTTCAAAAAACCAATCATATTAATTGTATTGACAATATTTTTATTAATTTTGGTGATAGTCTTAGTTATAAATTGAGTGTCTTTGATCCGTTACTTTCTGATCATCTGGCATTGGATATCTCAATAGAGCTGCACAGTGATCATGTGCGCCCCCAGTATCGTCTGTGTCGTCCACTCACTAATAAGGGTATAAATGAAATGTATGGCTATTTGGAGTCACAGAAATGGGACTTGATCGGTATGCAAGTTAAATGCATTGATGCCAGGTTTGATAGATTCCTTGAGGTTCTGACAGTTGGAGTTGACATGTTCTTTCCGGTATTATCGAGGAAGGTTAAGCAAAGAAATAGTAACACAGTTGAGTGGTTTGACAATGGTCTGCGTCAACAGCGGGAAACTCATCAATTTCTAACGGAACTCTATAAAAATAGACCCTCTGTTGACCTAAACAATTACATAAGACAATATAAAAAGGACTACAGAGCTAACATATGCAATAAAAAACGAATTGCTTATACCAATCACATAATGAGTTCAACCAATATTGTCAGAGCCTCGTGGGATGTTGTAAATGATTTTCGGGGCAAGAGTGGATTTGAGGCGTCTACCGGATTGACTGCACAAGATTGCAACATTTTTTTCGCCAACATTGCAGAGGAAAGTCTAAGAAATATTCAACCAACGGCGAGAAACTACTCTGACTACTTAAGCGACAAAATAAGGCGACATGATGTTGCATTGGAGTTTTCGGAGGTGAGCTCTTAAGAACATTAATAGCAGAGATATTTACAGTATTAATGTGTCAATGATAAAAACCTACAATGATCTACTAATTATCCCACTTACCAAACTGATTAACCATTGTATCAGGGTTGGCTTCTTTCCTTCTTCCCTGAAAAAATCCAGGGTTGTCCCTATTTTTAAGAAGGGAGATAACAATGATGTGGGCAATAACCCAATCTCGCTAGTGCCGGTACTATCCAAGGTCTTTGAATGCTTACTGAAGGAGCAGTTGTGCAACTATTTTGAGGCCAACAGCCTGTTCTCGGATAGTCAGTTCGGATTCAGAGCTGGAAAGTCAACGACCTTGGCTGTCCTTGGGTTGTTGCGATATATAGCGGAGGTCTTTGAGGAGGGGAAGTATGTTAGTGTAACGTGCTGTGACCTCTCCAAGGCCATCGACTGTGTCTCGCATAATATTCTCCTCGATAAGCTGAGGTTCTATGGGATTGACGAGACTAGTGTCCGTCTGCTGAGTAGCTACTTGGGAGAATGTACGCAGTTGACCTCATATGGGGGAAAGCAGTCAGGTGAGGCTGGACTGAAGTACGGTGTGCCTCAGGGCTCGGTGCTGGGTCCTCTTCTTTTTTTAATATATGTCAATGACATAAATAGTTCTGTTCCGACATCGAAGGTTATGTTGTTTGCCGACGATACATCTGTTTCGGAGTCTGACGTATGCATGGAGAGGTTAACTGAACGTATGAATGCTAGTGTGAATGAACTGAAGGCCTGGTTTGCTGCTGATAGACTGGCTTTGAATGATGCTAAGATAGAAAATATTATCTTCGGATTGAGGGGTATAGATGAGAACATTGAGGAGGTACGGTTTTTGGGAGTACATCTTGACCCAACATTAAGATTCGACAGGCATGTAGACTACATGGCTGGTTGTCTGTCCAAATGCGTTTTTTTATTAAAAAGCTTAAAAAGGGTGTTGCCTAAACCGTGCCTTCTCCAGGCTTTTCATGGTGTTTTCCAGTCGGTGGCCTGTTATGCTGTCTTAACATGGGGTCACTCCTCACAAGCAGCACGAGTCTTTGGACTGCAGAGGAGGGCTGTGAGGGTCGTTGCAGGTCTTGATTACAGGGCTGATACAAGGCAGGCATTCAAAGAGCTAAGTATTATGACAATTCCATCAAGATACATATATGAACGCCTTGTCTATTGTCATCGAAATTTCAGCGACTACAGCCTTAATAATTGTTACCACGAGTATCCTACTAGACATGGTAATCAAATAAGAACTGATTACCATTGACTTGAAAGAACAAGAATGCCAACAAATTACTTGGGTCCAAAGTACTATAATCATCTACCCATTGATCTGAGGGGTCTGCCAGAGAAATCTTTTAAGTCCAGTATAAGTAGAATTCTACTGCAGAATGCCTTTTATAGTGCTCGGGAGTTCTTGGAGTTTGAGTTTTTATAATCTGCTTGTCTGCATGGCTCCTGCTGGGCATGTAGTGTGTTTTTTGGGGGCGGGTTATTGCCGGTCTTGATTGCTTCTGGCCCTGGCTCGTTCCGGCAGATACGTCTGTAAATGTTCACCAATGTATAGGTTTTTGAGTGTTGGTGTTTGTTTAGTTGTAACATCTACTTATATTAATGTAGTATCGTCTTAACTGGTATTAATGCCATTTAAAATGTAATGTTTATTAGTGTTATTTAATATGTACATTTTTTAACTAAGTATTGACATAATTTATGCAACTTAAAATTATTTTCTTTCTGACGTGGTAAAATTGTTTGTAATAATTGTTAACCGTAATATATTGAATCTTGAATCTATTTATATGATTTGCTTTTGGTCGTTGCACTGTTTCCGTGTTTCCATCTACTCTAGGTCATTTACGTGAAATTTCCGAACACTCAATTATAAAGCCTACAAATATGCATCTTGTTAATTTTTGGTCTCTAAAGCATACCATTTATCAAACATCTCTTGCCGATCACCCTCGGGAATTTTCAGAAAACAGCGTGCCCTAGACGTAAAAGTGAAAAACGTACTTAAGTGATATTTTGATTGAAAAAAACAAAAGGATGCGTATATTATAGAAGAACATGTTAAGAAAAAAAAAGTCGAAATGTCAAATGTATGGACATCTGGGATTTCTCAAATAAGTGATTCAAAATATTACATATTCAAGCTTATTAAAATTATAATATTAGAAAAAACTTAAAATATTATAGGAATAATAACCGAATAATAATAGGATACGAATAATAATAATAAATATGCTATATATATATTTCTATATTTTTGTCAGCTCTTTTATGGGTAAATAATATGCTCCATGTGGGACACTCAAGCCTTTTGTTATATAGTCTTAGAATCATCTAGGTATATGCCAAAGGGCTTGTGTGGGAAAGTGGTAGAAATTTCTAGATTTTTTTTGTTAGCTCTTTGTTAAATAAAATAGGTATCTATAATTAATTTGATAACCATGTGCGACACTCAAGCCTTTTGTCATTTAGTCTTAGAATCACTTTTTCTAACCATATGCCAAACGGCTTGCGCGAGAAAATGGTGTCTACTTCCATACAATTTTCCTGCAACTTTTTTATTTTCTGAAAATTTGAGGGCCACGCTTTACACTCAAGCCATTATTTTTAACGGAATCTTATAATTCCTAAGTTTTTATTGCAAATAATTTCTTTGATGGGAAAATAACTGAAAAATCGAAAATAATTTCCTTTAAATTTTCCGACTGCAAAATCTACTTATCCATTCGCGCCACTCAAGCCAATATGATTTTCCGGCTAGTGATGATGACCCTGTAGATTCATTATATTTTGACATCCACCGGCAGCCGTAATTACAGGTAAGACAAAAAAACTTAAATTCAAAAGTTGTATTGTTCTTAATATATTATCGTTTAGAAATGTCAAAAGAAAAAAATTAGCTGTCAAATGTCAAAAAACCGCACAACCTTATTTTTTTTTAA
Source organism: Pissodes strobi (assembly GCA_016904865.1). NCBI lineage: Eukaryota > Metazoa > Arthropoda > Insecta > Coleoptera > Curculionidae > Pissodes > Pissodes strobi. The sequence continues at coordinate 37,985 of MU184792.1, forward strand.
ATGGAACACCCTGTATATTATTACATATTTGGATTGTGCGGAAAAGTCTAGACATATTTCATGAATAATGTTCTATACCTATCTGTAACGGGTTTTGAAATATTGACAGTTGAAAATCGACCATTTCCCAAATTAGACAGCTTGTAAAATCTAAACGGCTAATGATAGAACAAAACGGTTTGCACTTTCCTATGTTGGTTTTTCATAAGCTATCGTATGACATTAACCTTTTATTTAACCAGAGGTTAAATTTATCCGGGATTTTTTAACCTCTGGTTAAATCTAAAGTTAGTGTCATACAATAGCTTATGAAAACCCAATACAGGAAAGTGCAAACCGTTTTATTCTGTTTAGCCGTTTAGATTACAAGATGTCAAACTTGGTAAATGGTCGATTTTCAACTGTCAATATTTCAAAAACCGTTAGAGATAGGTATAGGACATTATTCATGAAATATGTCTAGACTATTTCGCACAATCCAAATATGCAATAATATACAGGGTGTTTCATTTCAAAAAATTAAGGTTATGCGGTTTTTTGACATTTGAAAAGCAATTTTTTTCTTTTGACAAAAGATAATATATAAAAAACCACACAACCTTTGAATTTAAGCTTTTTTTGTATTACCTGTAATTGCGGCTGTAGGTGGGTGTCAAAATATAATGAATAACCCTGTACGTTGTCATACTTTTGAGGGGCTTGTGTGGAAAAATGTGTCAAACTCTAGATTTTTCCTTACAATACAAGATTACGCCCTTATTTTAACCCTTCAGCCACCTGCAACACTCAGACAGATTCTATGAATTAATAATTTAGTGAACACGGGTTGCGTGAAAATTTGGGCAACAGACTCCTTTTATTTCTGTTCTGGAAAATATAATTTTCCATATGTTATCCCCAGGGGCCAGTCGTAAATTTTCCTCCATTTTACTCAACATCGATGTACTTTTCAACCCTATTCGAGGCTTGTATGCGAAATTGGGGCATCTAAATCTGTCACTATCTGACGGTCTATTATAGGCATTATAAGATCCTTTACACAAATAGTGCACTATATAAAATTCGGCCTCTCCTATTGGTCGATCCGTATGGCCCTCCGCTCTCTTCGCTTGCTACGGGGGCTCAAGAAAAGGAAACTAACCAGGTGCTAACCCAATCTAACCCAAGACATACCCAAAATCAAGAAAAAAAAACTGTTTAGAAACATAATCTAAAAAAAAATAAAAAAAAGCAACGGGGTGAAACCCAGCGATCTAAACCTCTACACCACGGGAGCTGTTGACAAAAGTTGATTGCATCACGAAGACATACTGTAATACGAGATGGATCGACCAATAGGAGAGGTCGATTTTTAAATAGTGCACTATTTGTGTAAAGGATCTTAAAATGCCTATTATAGGCCAGTCCAAATGGTAGATACACTAGAAATCGATAAAATCGCAAACTAACGGCTAGTTCTGATTTTTTTATATGCTGTTAGGAACACTACCAGTAGTGTATATCCAAGTTTGCAGCTTCGAAAGACCTATGCTAACTTCGTAGCACTCGAAAAACAGCAACATTTTCGCACTTAGTGCGGTTTTTTCACTAGATCTCCTAAACATTGAGTTTTTTCATGAAACATGTTATTTACGTTTGTAAAATGGATTAAATTTGTTACAAGCTAAGGCTAGAACCAGCTTTGTAGGTATAATAGTTACCAAGATATAGCCAAAGTATATGTAAACTAGTAGCTCCACTCCCCCAAATATTTTCTGCCAGCCGCCGAAAATCCGCAGATTGTTGGCAGCATGTGGAGCGTTTTAGTTTAATCAGTCGTTCGTATGTAGGCAGAGTGTTCAGAACAGAGTCGGATTTGTGAAAATCCTTAATTTTATTTCTATTTTAATATTTTATTCGGACTTCGGTGGAAATATATACGAAGCAATGAAAAATACAAAGGCAAATAGGAAAAATCTATAGTCGGATTAGTGAATAGATATGTTAATAAAATTAGGTGAAGGAGGCGACAAGACCGGAAAAATCGTCTAGGTGTCAGATTTTTTTTTTATAAGTACATATTATATAACGATAATGGAATGCTTTGTAAATATTAAATATATTTTGGCCCTGTGAAACTGACCCAAAGTTTAATCCACGACTAACCCAAACTAACCAAATCTACTAAAATGGATTATAACGTATCAGAACCGCTTCAAATGACTAAAATAAGTTGAGAATAAGTGAAGCTATCCGAAAGTTAAATCGAAGACTAACCCAAACTAACCGAATCTATCAAAATTGATTATAACGTATCGGAACCGGTTCAAATAACTAAAATAAGTTGAGACTAAGTGAAACTAACCCAAAGTTGATTCGACGACAAACTCAAACTAACCAGATCTATTAAAATTTATTATAACTTATCGGAACCGGTTCAAATAACTAAAATAAGTTGAGACTAAGTGAAACTAGCCGAAAGTTGTTTGGACGACTAACCCAAACTAACCCAAAGTTAATCGTATCGGAACCGGTTCAAATAACTAAAATAAGCTGAGACTAAATGAAACTAGACGAAAGTTGTTTGGATGACTAACCCAAATTAATCAAATCCATTAAAATTGATTATAACATATCAGAACCGATTTAAATGATTAAAATAAGTTGAGACAAAGTGAAACTAATCAAAAGTTGAATCGACGATTAACCCAAACTAACCAAATCTATTGAAATTGATTATTACGTATCGGAACCGCTTTAAATGACTAAAATAAGTTGAGAATAAGTGAAAGTAAGCGAAAGTTGAATCGACGACTAACCCAAGCTAACCACATCTATTAGAATTGATAATGAAGTCGGTATTGTAACCGTTTCAAATGGCTAAAATAAGTGAAACTAACCGAAAGTTAATTGAACACTAACCCAAACTAACCAAATCTATTAAAATGTATTATAACGTATCGGAACTGCTTCAAATGGCTAAAATAAGTTGAGAATATGTGAAGCTAACCGAAAGTTGATTGGACTACTAACCCAAACTAACCAAATCTATTAAAATTGAATATAACGTAACGGAATCGGTTCAAATGATTACAATAAGTTGAGACTATGTGAAACTAACCGAAAGTTCAATCGACGACTAACCCAAACTAACCAAATGTAATAAAAGCAATATAACGTATCGGAACCGCTTTATATGACTAGCATAAGTTGAGAATAACTGACACCAACCGACAGTTGAATCGACGACTAACCCAAACTATCCAAATCTATTAAAATTGATTATAATGTATCGAAAACGATTCAGATGACTAAAATAAGTTGAAACTAAGTGAAACTCACCGAACGTTGATTGGACGACTAACCCAAACTAACCAAATCTATTAAAATTGATTATAACGTCTCGGAACCGGTTCAAATGATTAAATAAGTTGAGACTAAGTGAAACAAACCGAAAGTTGAATAGACGACTAACTTAAACTAGCCAAATCTATTAAAATTGATTATAACGTACCGGAACTGGTTAAAATGAATAAAATAAGTTAAGACTAAGTGAAACTAACCGAGAGTTGAATCGACGACTAATCCAATGTAATCAAATCTATTAAAATTGATTATAACGTATCGGAACAGGTTCAAATGACTAAAATAAATTGAAACTAAGTGAAGCTAGTCGAAAGATGCTTGTAGTCGCCCCCAAACTAACCGAAACTAACCAAATTTATTAAAACGTATCGGAACCGCTTTAAATGACTAAAATAAGTTGAGAATAAGTGAAACTAACCAAAAGATGAATCAACGACTTAACCAAACGAACCAAACAATAGATTATAACGTATCGGAACTGGTTCAAATGACTAAAATAAATTGAAACTAAGTGAAGCTAGTCGAAAGTTGATTGTAGTCGTCCCCAAACTAACCAAATTTATTGAAATTGATTATAACGTATCGGAACCTCTTTAAATAACTAAAATAAGTTGAGAATAAGTGAAACTAACCGAAAGATGAATCAACAACTAACCCAAGCTAACCAAACCTATTAAAATTGATTATGACGTATCCGAACCGGTTCAAATGACTAAAATAATTTGAAACTACGTGAAGTTTAACGCAAGTTGATTGGATGACTAATCCAAAGTACCCAAATCTATTAAAATTGTTTATAACGTATCGGAACCGGTTCAAATATCTAAAATAAGTTAAGGCTAAGAGAAACTAACCGAAAGTTGATTTGGTGACTAACCCAACTAATAACATCTACACTGTGGGCAAAATTAAATTGGATCCCTCTTTAATGCTTAATAACTTTTTTATTTTCAAAGGATTTTTTATCATTTTTGGATATGTTATGGCCTAAGGTATTGGGATTAAAAAGAAATTTGCAAAGATGATCTACTTCAGTGGCGTACAGAAAAGGGAGTATTTTTTAAAACCAATGTGTTTCAGGTCGTTGCAAAAATCGGCCAAATGAAATAAATATCTAAAAATGGGCAAAAAAGATTTGAAAGGGTTCGGAATAGCGACTATTAACAAACCAGGTCAATACAAACAAAATTAAAATTGTTACTTTAATTTTGATAAAACCATGTCTTGTGGGCCAAGTTAAATTGGATCCTTTTTTAATGCTTAGTGACCTTGTATTTTCAAAGGATTTTTTATAATTTTTGGATAAGTTATGGCCTAAGGTATTGGGATTAAAAAGAACTTTGCAAAGTGGCTCTACTTCAGTGGCGTACGGGGGCATTTTTCCAAACCAATGTATTTCAGGACGTTGCAAAAATCGTCCAAATGAAATAAAGATGTAAAAATGGGCAAAAAAGATTTGAGACCGTTCAGAATATTGACTATTAAGAAACGAGGCCACTACAAACAGAATTAAAATTTATACTTTAATTTTGGTAATGCCAAGTCTCGTGGGCCAAATTAAATTGGAATCTTTTTTGCCCATTTTTACATCTTTATTTCATTTGGCCGATTTTTGCAACGTCCTGAAATACATTGGTTTGGAAAAATACCCCCTTTTTTGTACGCCACTGAAGTACAGCCTCTTTGCAAAGTTCTTTTTAATTCCAATACTTTAAATGATAAAAAAAACCTTTGAAAATATGAAAGTTATAGCAATTTAAATTGAATCCTTTTTTAATGCTTAGTGACTTTATATTTGCAAATAATTTTTTTATCATTTTTGGATATGTTATGGCCTAAGACATTAGGATTAAAGAAAACTTTGCAAAGCGGGTCTACTTCATTGGCGGACAGAAATTTGGAATCTACTTAACATTTTTAAAATTAAAAAAATAATAATTTTAAATTTTAATGTACGCCACTGAAGAAGAACCCCTTTACAAATTTCTTTTTGAATCTAATATCTTAGGCCATGACATATCTAAATGATAAAAAAATCCTTTAAAAATAAAGGGTCATTAAGCATTAAAAAAGATCCATTTTAACTTGGCCCACAAGACATGGTTTTTCCAAAATTAAAGTATTAATTTTTATTTTTGTATGTATTGACCTAGTTTTTCAATGGTCAATATTCTGAATCCGTTCAAATATTGTTTGATCATTTCTACATCTTTATTTAATTTGCATCGACCTGAATACATTGGTTTTGAAAAATACTACCTTTTCTGTGCGCCACTGAAGTAGACCGTCTTTGCAAAATTCTTTTTACTCTCAATACCTTGGGCCATATCATATCCAAAAATGATAAAACATCCTTTGAAAATAAAAGGCCACTAAGTATTAAAAAAGGATCCAATTTATCTTGGCCTACAAGACATGGTTTTATCAAAATGAGAGTATCAATTTTAATTTTGTTTGTATCGACCTGGTTTTTTAATGGTCACTATTCCGAACCCTTTCAAATCTTTTTTGCCCATTTTCACATCTTTATTTCATTTGGCCGATTTTTGCAACGACCTGAAATACATTGGTTTAAAAAAATACTCCCTTTTCTGTACGCCACTGAAGTAGATCGTCTTTGCAAAGTTATTTTTAATTCCAATACCTTAGACCATAACATATCCAAAAATGATAAAAAATCCTTTGAAAATAAAAAAAGTTATTAAGCATTAAAGAGGGTTCCAATTTAATTTTGCCCACAGTGTATTAGAATTGATTCTAACGTCTTAGAACCGGTTCAAATGATTGAAATATGTTGGGACTAAGTGAAACTAATCGAAAGTTGAATCGAGGATTAACCCGAACTAACAAACCTAATCCGATTAGTCATTCAATCAACTTTTGGTTAGTTTCACTTAGTTTCAACCTATTTTAGTAATTAGAACCGGTTCAGATACTTTATAATCAATTTTAGTAGATTTGGTTACTTTGGTCTAGTCGTCGATTCAACTTTCGGATAGTTTCACTTTTTCTCAACTTATTTCAATCATTTAAAGCGGTTCCAATATGTTATAATCAATATTAATAGATTTGGTTAGTTTGGGTTAGTCGTCAATCCACCTTTCGGTTAGTTTCACTTTTTCTTAAGTTATTTTAGTCAATTAATGCGGTTCCGATACATTATAATCAATTTTAATAGATTTGGTTAGTTTAGGTTAGTCCTCGGTTCAACTTTCGGTTTGTTTCACTTAGTCTTAACTATTTCAATCAGTTGAACCGATTCCGATTCGTTATAATCAATTTTAATAGATTTGGTTAGTTTGGGTTAGTTGTCGATTCAACTTTCGTTTAGTTTAACTTATTCCCAACTTATTTTAGTCATTTAATGCGGTTCCGATACGTTATAAATAATTTTATTAGTTTTTTTTAGTTTAAGTTAGTTTTCCAATAAACTTTCGGTTAGTTTCACTTAGTCTTAAATTCTTTTAGTCATCCGATACGTTATAATCAATTTTGATAGATTTGGTTAGTTTGGGTTAGTAGTTCAATCAACTCTCGGTTAGCTACACTTATTCTCAACTTATTTTAGTCATTTCAAGCTTTTCAGAATACATTAAAATCAATTTTAACAGATTTGGTTAGTTTGGGTTATTCGTCAACAACTTTCGGTTAGTTTCATTTAGTCTCAACTTATTTTAATTATTTGAATCTGTTCCGATACGTTTTAATCAATTTTTATAGATTTGGTTAGTTTGGGTTAGTCCTCCAATCAACTTCCGGTTAGTTTCAGTTAGTATCAACTTATTTTAGTAATTTGAACCCGTTACGATACGTTATAATCAATTTTAATAGATTTTGTAAGTTTTGGTTAATCGTCGAATCAAGTTTTGGTTAGTTTCACTTAGTCTCAGCTTATTGTAGTCATTTGAACCGGTGCCGGTGCCGATACGGTACAACCAATTTTGATAGATTTGGTTAGTTTGGTTAGTCGTCCAATCAACGATACAAAAATGCCGTAACGCGAGACGAAAACATAAACCATGTCATAACGTGGCCTTGAAAAATCACTTTCATGAAACCAAAGAAGTGTAGTAAAAATGAAATTCCGAAGTAATTATATTATTATATCTTTTTAAATAAATTTTAGGTAATTCCACTATTATTGATATCTTTGAAACGGTCAAAGCTACAAAGTTGATTAAATTAGAAAGTTGCCATTATTGATGCCTTTTCAAGATCGATTTGCAGTGTTGTTAAATTCTTGTTAGATTCTGAGATAGCAACAGTGGTATCACCTAAAAATGACAAACGTATAGCATTTTTTTTTTCAATTTCCTTCTATGAAAATATTTTTACAACTTTGCTCAGTTTCACTTGATTTTTCAACCGGCCGGCATTCAGTAGGTCTTTCGGTACGAGTCCATACAATCTCCTGAATACATCTCTGATTAGAGAAAGCCACGCGAATCAATCGGACACTTACGCAGCGCATCGGTCATCTCCAGTTGTCACTTGATATAAAAGAATGTGGCTGAATTACATCAAAGGATTTACCGCTGAGTGAACTTACTAGTTTACATATACTTTGATATAGCCCTCCGATAATTGGCATTTTTTTTTAAGAATGTGAAATTTTATAATTTGGTCAACTTTTGACCATGAAATCAGGGAAAATACTCATTTTACGGGCAAAATTGTAGAAAGGGATGTTGTAGCAAATGTAATTAGCTTTAATTTGAGTCTGTACTGTAGGTCTGACAGTTTCCTCACAATGCTTAAACATCCAAAAAAATGTGAAATGGTGGATGAGGATTCTCCACGTACCATGGCTGAGTTTTCGATACGCACCACCTCACTGTAAGTGCACGAAAACCTCATTGCAAAGCAGAGGTTAATGCGATTTCTGAACCAAACTTTCTGTATAAGTATGTACCAGAGCTAGTCTTCAACGAAGACACGAAAGACGTTGGCCTGACTGCAGATATAAGTAATTGCGCAAATCCCACACATTTCTTACGCCACTTTTCGAGAGCCTTACGTATGTTTTTAGCACGATGGTTTCGAGCAACAGCTTCACAGATTGAGGAATGCCAGAGTAAGCATCATGCAAGAAAGTATCGGATGGAGGATACTCACTGACGTCATATACCACTGAAGGAATGTCTTGCGCAAGGACCACTGCAGCAGCCTTGACCACCCCAAATTGCCTCTTTTCTCATTATACCGTATAGTACTTTTTTACCGGCGTCACGAAAGCAAATAACTGTTTGGAGGCTGCGGCAGCGGTCAATCTCAGAAAACATTATCTTGTCGCCAAAGCGTTTCTCAATGTGACTTTTGACGGGTCTGACGTCAGGCTTGAAATCGTCTTTGCTCTGGTCCATAAGGTCGTTTAACGAGAACTGACATTTCTTCCTGTTTTCGGCAAGGAAAGAATATATACACTCCATACTCTCAGTGATGTGTTTTTTTTTTGGCTCAAAATGCCATCTTTTGAGTCCACTGGTCGGTGGAGATTTGAGATCTGTACAGTTGGATGCGCATTGTATAATTTGCCGTTCCCATTCATCCCCTCGACGCTCAGATGCTTTAAGCATGGTCGCCCTGACGCTCACATTCCGTCGAGACACTGGCAGTTTTTATTGGAGCTTGAGAAATTCCTCAGTGATTTCGTCCCCACAGAGTGGGGATATGTAATGGAATATTTCAACATCATTTTTACCCACTTGAAGACGTCCGATTAACTTGAAAACTTGCACACTGATGACAATATAATAATTAGATAAATTTGTTCCAATATCCTGGATCATAAAGATAAATAATTAAATCTGGTATTAACTTTTTGCCTTTTATTTCTTTTTTAATCGCATTCAACGAACGGAAGAACATTTGAAAAATTTCACGTGTGCTTTAGTCAAATACCTACCCCTCAGACCGTCGTGAAAACTCAACAGAGCAAATTTGCGAAAAATGCAGTTTTCCCATTTCTTGAATTTTTAAGCAGTATCAGGGAACTATAGAGTTGAAGCTAATTACATTTTCTGCAACATCCCTTCCTATGACTTTACCCGTAAAATTAGTATTTTCCCTGATTTCGGGGTCAAAGATTAATCAAATCTTAAAATTTCACTTTTTTGGAAAACGTTTACAATTTTTGTAGGGCTGTATCTTGGCAACTATTGGACCCACAGAGCTCAACTTTTAGCAAATTTAATCTGCTTTAAAAACGTGAATAACATGTTTCATGAAAAAACTCATACCACAGGTCTTTTGAAGCAGCAAACTTGGATATACACTGCTGGTGGTATTCCAAACAACATGTTAAAAAATCAGAACTAGACGTTAGTTTGCGATTTTAATGTATGTATGTATGTATATGTACTGTATTTTTTTAATTTGTTTTTAGGTTCTTCTTTATTCTTTTGTAACATCTGCCTGTTTCTCTTTGTTTCCTGCTCTCACAGTCTATTCCTTTCTCTTTCTTGAACCTGTTTTTCTTATTCCATAGTCTGTTTCAGAAACAGGAATGTATGGAGTAAAGGAATGTATAGAGTAATAAAACCTCATTAGGTATGAAAAAGGACTACAGGGTGACCCATCAATAATTTATGCTACTTCCCTAGTTTGGCATTGGTTTAATTGCAAAATTTTTTGTTTTCATCTAGTGCAGGCAGTTCCACCTGGGTCAATTTATACGTTTTGCCTATTGTTATCCATTTATAAACACTGAAAATGGTATGCCAAAGGCGTGCAGGCTGAATACTTGCAGAAAAAAAAATCAAATTTAAGGAAATTTTATTTTAACAAAATTATAATTATTACACAAACAATTAAATTATAACAGGTTATATTCTTCGAGGAGCTGTCATCACCTCTTGACATTATAATTAAAGGGTCGACCGTCTGATCGATCGGGTTGGCAAGATCCCACATTTCCTCCTCCTGTTTAATCACAAATCTGGACTGTTTTTCGCCAGTACTCTGGTGTCACTTCCTTAATGGCTTGATCAAATAGTAACTTAACATCTTTCACTTTAAATGTCGTGTTTTGTCTTGCAGGAAATCCTTTCACTTGCGCCTATATAAGTTCTATAGGTTTGAGTTCGCAATGGCGGTAAGCACAGCACAGTTACATTATATTTTTCTGCTATATCTTCCACGGCGTATTTCATAAAACGATTTTTATGTAAATTTGTTACGGCTAGTAGTTCTTTTTTTACCAAATTGAGTTCAAAGTCAATACCTTTGCTAGTTAATCAGTAGTTAATTTCTTGTTTTCTCCAAGATGAAGTTGGTGTCTTCTCTATGTGCCGTGAATAATAGCTGGCGTTATCCATAACAACCACCGAATCAATTGCAACAAATTTTATCATTTCTTCAAAATAGACTTCGAAAACATCCGAATTCATGTCCTCATGGTAATCTCCCCTGAAAGGTTAGAAAATCTTCTTTAAAAAATCCCTCTTAGCTTCCAATGTGTGAAATTTTTTTCCCGAAGGCACTTTAATACCCGTTGACAGGCCTTCCATGAAAACTTGGCGAGCAATGCGGGCACTGGTTATATTTTTGTCTTGCCAATTTTTTTGCACTATATAACCTTCATTGATCCACGTCTCATCAAGATAAAAAATTGTTTTGCTCCTTACGGTACTGTTTTATACTTCTATTTTCGTCGTAAGCAAACAATTTCATCGCTTTCCAGTAAAAGCGCTTTTCAGTTAAGGTTTTCCCAGGCAAAATTCATATTTTTTTCCTAGTTGTCAAAAGAATACTATCATCTTCGCCAAGCTCCAGCAAAATTTTATCTAGGATGGGTATTTCTTTTTTAAAATAAAAATAGTGAATTTTTCTTCGAATTACACATTTGGTGTATTCATCAACGACTTTTGCTGGTCTTCCCGGAAATTTCTTGGTAGGTTCCACTTGACCTGCTACCTTTCTCTTCGCAATAATTTTCAAACGGTGGATTTCCCAATTCCAGTCATTCGGGAACATCGTACATTGTTCCACAATTTCTTGTACGCTAAAACTAGGGTGATCGTGTTTTATGGCATCATGTACATTTAAAATAGTAACCTATCAGTTTTCACTCACTGTAGTGAGTTGAAGTGAATGTTGTTATTTTATTAATATTCTTATAATACTGTTAACACTATGGCGTAACAGCAAATACTAACATGTTTAAAACACCATTAAAGAAGTATTTATCCTGTTTTGATCAGAGACAACAAAGGTGGCTGTAAAACTAGAGGACAAAATACCATCTGTGGCAACTTTCAAAGAATGGCAAGAATATTATAGGACAAAAGAAAATAAGAAACTAAAGTCTGTTTTAGAAATGTATATAGTTCAAGCTGGAACTAATAGTCAGTGACTCATTTTTAGTTTTAAGGCGCGCCTCGATGGGTAAGGGAAGAGAGAAGGAAATTCCAGTGGCGGATACAATTACTTTATAAATTAATATGTTATAATAACTATATAATGGAATAGTCATAAGTAGACTTAGGCAAATATCCACTTAAAAAAATAAAGTTTATGCACATAAATATGCATGATTTTAGTCTAAAATATGCAAAAAAACGTATATTCAAAATTATTCCTAAGTCTAGTAATAAGCAACAAAATTGTACTACAAACAAATAGTACCATGTATTCATTAAGGCTAGGAAAAAGAGAGTCATATGATAAGGGGTTATTCTCCTCATAAAATACCATATTGAAAGTTGCATCGAAAGTTTACATCAAAAATCAATACAATTTTAAGTTTCCTACTCGTTATCGGAGGTTTGTTCAGAATTTGATTCAGAATCATTACTATCACTACTTTCGGAACCAACATTGATAATAAGAGGTTCAACTATAACTTCGACCATAGTATCATTTTTTATTTTATGACATGTTCGATACACTTCTGCCAATTATTAGCTGTAACTTTATCAATAGCTTCGTTTAACAAACAAACATACACGGTTTTTACCAATGCATGTTCGCCCACAGTTAAATGCATTTTCATTTTTTTCGCAGGGGGGCCAAGACTTGTCGAAGCTTCGCTCTTTCCATTTTACAAATTAATATTTTGAATTAACAATACAAAAATTCACAGTCCTTCGCAAAGATGCAACTGGGGAGACATTGAAAATGATGAATAAAAACGCAAAAATGTGATTTGCGTTGAAATTCATATGGTTTCCAAAAGCAGAGTTTAAAAAAGTAAAAATACAAACACACAAGTGTTTATAATATAGGTTTATAATTAAAGAAATGCATTTTTAGCAATAATATTAAACATTATCATAATTAAAACAAAGATAAATAAAACAAATTAAGCGAGTTTGCTAGTACTCGAGACTGATGTGTAAACATATACTATAACGACATCGGTTGTAAAAAAAATGACAGCAGCCAGATGTGTTCCCAAGCGGTAACCCATCCAAGTACTAATCACGCCCGACGTTGCCTAACTTCAGTGATCGGACGAAAACTGGCATTTTCAACGTGCTATGGCCGTTACCTGTACATTTTAACTTGTTCATAGAATAAAAACAAAAACATTCGCATTTATAATATTAGTTAGGATTCTTTAATAATACGCACTGGCAGCTTCGGAGCGGATTAATTCACTGCACAAATTCGACACGAAAATCTAATACCACCAGGAATAACATCAACATATGGACACAGCATATTTACCTTATACTCTTGGGCCGACATCCTTTAATTTGGGACAGTCAATAACCAGCTTTTTAAAATTTTACTGTTTTAAGCGTCTAGGCATCTGAATAATACTTTTGACAGTTCGTATAATTTAAAATAATAATATGCCTTTTTATCGTCTAAAATCCGTTTAAAAACGATTTTAAATGGCAAAATTGTATAAAAATCCGAAAATTCGGACTTTTTTAGGACGATAGCCGTGCCTTCGGACGAATTTGTCGTGGATTTTGAAGCGAAAATCAATTTAAATTCAACCGTCTACTAAAAATAAGCTGTGATATGGATCCAAATACACTGCGAATATAATATAATAAAAATAATACTTTTGACGGTTCGTTTAATTTTAAATATGCTTTTTTATCGGCTAAAATCCGTTTAAAACAATTTTAAATGGCAAAATTGTATATAGTACTGTCCTAGCGGCTAGAATCCGTTTACACATGTGCGTCCCATTTGCCGAGATCTACCCTCATACCGCCGCGTAAGATGTTTACACATCAAAAACTCAAGGGCGTTCAAGATCAAATTATCTCAATGTTATTCAAGGTAAAAGACACCACAAAACAGTCATAAGGACGTTCAAGGTCATACGCGCTTGGAGCAATCCCAAGGTCATACGCGCGACCTTCAACAAAAATTCAAGGATATACAAGGTCAAATGTCAAGGACATTCAAGGTGAAATTAGGTTAATATCATTCAAGGTCGAATACATATAAGATCAAGTGAGCGGCATCTATCTCAGTCACCGGAGGCGGGGAGGGGCAAAAATTTGGAGGGGGAGAATTGAGGCCCTCTAGAGCACCCTACTGTAGATTAATTCACTGCATACTTTCGACACGAAAATCTACAAAGCTTATTTTTTACCAGCTACTCGTTTTGGGCCGACATCCTCTGATTTGGGAAAGTCAATAATCAAATCTGGAAATGTTAGAAGAGGGCTATGACTCAATATTATTTTAACTGTCTGGACATCTGAATAATACTTTTGACAGTTCGTTTAATTTAAGATAATAATATGCTTTTTTATCATCTAAAATCCGTTTAAACACGATTTTAAATGACAAAATTGTATAAAAATCCGAAAATTCGGATTTTTAGGACGATAACCGTGGCTTAGAACGAATTTGTCGTGGATTTTGAAGCGAAAATTCATTTTAAATTCAACCGTCCATTAAAAAAACAAACTTAGGTATAGAAGGAAAATTATAGAAGAGGGCCATGACTGAATATGGATTTAAATGAATAATACTTTTGACGGCTCGTTTAATTTAAAATATGCTTTTATATCGTCCAAACTCCGTTTAAAACCGATTTTAAATGGCAGAATTGTATAAAAATCCTTCACGGACGTCCTGGATTAGCTTGCTCCTCAATGCGACGGCTTATAATGTACAATCGCTTTACACATTTCCGTCCCATTTGCCGAGATTTATCCTCATACCGCCGCGTAAGATGTTTACACATCAAAAATGTGCAGATATGAAAACCGAAAAAATTAGGAAAATCTATTAATATATAATTAACCATAACGTTACTGTAATATTTTTAACCTGTTCTGATTCTGTTTAGCCCGTCTTGGCTATTTCTAGTCACTTTTGGTTAGTCGTTCAACAACTTATTGATGTGTAAACATCTTACGCGGCAGTATGAGGGTGAATCTCGGCAAATGGGACGAAAATGTGTAAACCGATCCTAGCCGCTAGGACGGTATTATATACAATTTGCCATTTAAAATCATTAAATGGATTTTAGATGATAAATAACATTCTAAATTAAACGAACAGTCAAAATTATTATTTATTAATTATTATATTCGCAGTGTATTTGGATCCATAGCACAGCTTATTTTTAATGGACGGTCGAATTTAAAATGAATTTTTGCTTCAAAATCCACGACAAATTCGTCAGAAGTATCGTCCCAAAAAAGTCCGAATTTTCGGGTTTTTATACAATTTTGTCATTTAAAATCGTTTTTAAACGGATTTTAGACGATAAAAGGGCATATTATTATTTTAAATTAAACGAACTGTCAAAAGTATTATTCAGATGCCCAGACGTTTAAAACAATATTGAGTCATCTTCTAAAATTTGCAAAATTTGGTTATTGACTTTCCCAAATCTAAGGGTGTCGGCCCACGATTACTAGGTAAATAAACTGTGTCCATATATTGCTGTTATTCCTGATGGCATTAGCTTATCGTGTCGAATTTGTGCAGTGAATTAATCCACTCCGAAGCTGCCAGTAAGTATTATAAAATAATCCTAACTAATATTACAGATGCGAATGTGTTTGTTTGTTTGTTTCTTAAGCTTTCACGCATAACCTGTTCCGATCATCATGAAATTTTGTACAGATATTTTCAAGAGTATAGTAAAGAACATAGGACACTTTTAGCTTTTACCCGAGGCTTCGTTCGCGTTGATTTTTTATTCTTTTAAACTTGATTATTAAACCTACTTTTTATTTTATAACCAAGCTAAAACGTACAAGCAATGGCCATAGCATGTTAAAAATGCTCGTCCGATCACGAAGTTAAGCAACGTCGGGCGGGGTTAGTACCTAGATGGGTGACCGCTCGGGAACACAACATGCTGCTGTCGTTTTTTACAACCGATGTCGTTATAGAATATGTTTACAGAGCAGTGTCTCGACTACTACCAGACTCGCTCAATTTTTTTTTAGTCATTTGAACTGACTCCGATACGTTATAATCAAATTTAATCTTTTTGGTTAGTTTTGGTTAGATGCAAAAGTTCGGTTCGTTTTGGTTAGTTTTAACTTACTTTAATTTTTGCAATCTATTCCGATACGGTTTAGCCCGTTTTGGTGCTTTTGGTTACTTGTAATTAGTTTTGGTTAGTCACACAATCAGCTTTCGGTTAGCTTTAGTTAGTTTTAAATTATTTTAGTAACTTGAACCGGTTCCGATACGTTATGGCTAATTTTAGTTAGTCGGCAAAGTTCGTTTCACCTTATAAGCTTAATATTTTTAATCTGTTCTGATATGTTTTAGCCCATTTGGGCGCTTTTGGTTACTTTTGGTTAGTCATTTACTTTCGGCTAATTTCAGTTAGTTTTAACGTATTTTAGTTATTTGAACCGGTTCCAAACGTTATAACCAAGTTTAGTGTTTTTGGTTAGTCACCAAAATAAGGTTAATTTGAATTAGTTTCAACTTACTTCAATATTTTTATTTTTTTCGATACGTTTTAGCCCGATTTGGTGCTTTTAGTTAGTTTTGGTTTGCTTCGGTTGGTTATTCAATCAATTTTCCGTTATTTTCAGTAAGTTCCAATTTATTTGAACCATTTGAACCGGTTCCGATACGTTAAAACAATTTAAACGTTTTTGGTTAATAATGTAGGTCGTCGCAAAAATTCGGTTAATTTTGGTTAGTTACTTATTTTATTCTTAATCTGTTCCGATACGTCTTAGCCCATTTTGTTTACTCTTGATTAGTTTTGGTTCAACATCTTTTGCTTAAGTTTAGTTAGTTTTAATTTATTTTAGTCATTTGAACCGGATCCGATATGTCATATCCAATTTTGATGTTTTTGGTTAACTTTAGTTAGTCGCCAAAATTCAGTTAATTGTTAGTTTCAACTTGTTTTAGCCTCTTTTGATGCCTTTGGTTACTTTTGATCCATTTTGGTTAGTCGTTCAATCAACCTTCGGTTAATTTCAGTTAATTTTAATTTATTTTAATCATGTGGACCAGTTCCGTTACACTATAACCAATTTTAGGGTTTTTGGTTAGTCACCAAAATTCGGTTAATTTAAGTTAGTTTTAACTTACTTCAATATTTTAAATCTATTTCGAAGCGTTTTAGCCCGTTTTGATGCTTTTAGTTACCTACTATTGGTTAGTCGTTCAGTCAAGTCTCAGTAAAGTTCAGTTAGTTTTAATATATCTTAGTCATTTGAACCGGTTCCGGCACGTTATAAGCAATTTTAATGTTTTGGTTAGTTTTAGTTAGTCGCCAAAATTCGGTTAATTTGGGTTAATTTTAACTTACTTCAATATTTTAAATCTATTTCGATATGTTTTACCCGTTTTGGTGCTCTTAGTTACTTTTGGTTAGTTTTGAATAGACATTCAATCACCTTTCGATATGTCATTAGCAATTATAATGCTTTTGGTTAGTCACCTAAATTCGGTTAATTTGGGTAAGTTTTAACTATTTCAATATTTTTAATCTATTTCGATATGTTTTAGCCCGTTTTGGTGCTTTTAGTTATTTTTGGATAGTCATTCAATCATCTTTCGGTTACTTCCAGTTAGTTCCAATTTATTTTAGTAATTTGAACCGGTTCCGATACGTTATAAGCAATTTTAATGTTTTTAGTTAGTTTTGGTTAGTCACTAAAATTCGGTTAATTTGGGTTAGAGTTAACTTACTTCAATATTTTAAATCTATTTCGATACGTTTTAGCCCGTTTTGGGGTTTTTCATTAGTTTTGGATAGGCGTTCAATACACTTTCGGTTAGTGTCAGTTAGTTCCAATTTATTTTGGTCATTAGAACTGATTTCGATACGTTACAATCAATTTAAGTTTAAATAAACAAACTAACACGATCTCTCACGCGTACGACGTTATGTGTGTCAAATGTAGCATGCACTTTTTCACGATTTGTGGCCCTATTTAGGAAAACAGAAACATTTTCTATGTTAAAACAAAACGATAACCTAAACCCGCAAGCGCGACTGTGCAACAGATCTCTCACAGGGTACATGCTCGTTTACTGTTGCAACGTTGCGACCTCCGCCCGACGGTCGTAAAATATCAGTACATTTACGACCGTAAATCGCGAACCTCTGTTAAAATACAGCTGTTTCAAATGCTCCGCGTAACGCGCGTATACGGGATAATGAATTTGGCAGCGGTGCACGTTTTGTGCCGGAACGCTGTGTCTGCATTTAGAATAAGCGGCATTTTGCGAGCATTTCATACCAGATTTATTGTTAAATATTAAATATTACTTTAAGCCCCTCACGTTGGTCTGTTTTCGAACTAGTGACTGACGTCACTGACTATTATTTCCGTCCCAAGGTATAGAGTAGGTAATAAAATGGGGAATTCCGTCCTGTTTGACTGAATTTCGTGGTCATATTATAATATGTGTCTTTATTATCTACCTGCCTCAATAGGTATGCAAAAGGGTTACAGGGATTTATAATGATCATAAATGTATTCTATAGAGTGATAAAACCTCATTAGCTAACCAATAGGACTACAGGGGTAAAAAGTTTATCTGGGATTCAGCCAAACTGGACGGAATTCCCCATTTTATTACTCGACATTTCTTAAACAGATTTTCGTTTCATATTTTCTTTTTCCTATAATATTCTTGGCATTCTTTGGAAGTTGCCACAGATGGTATTTTGTTCTTTTGTTTTACAACCACCTTGGTGTCGCTGGTCAAAACAGGTTGTTTTTTAATGGACATGGTATATCGGCCGGAATATCTGTTATCTTTGCTTCTCCCTAGTTTTCGTTTTTGCTATCAGCACTTTTTTCATCTTATTCTAAAGCATTTAAAGAGTTTTTAGCGCTTAGTTCATTAGATTCAGACATTGCAATATCCAATAGAATTTGGGTATAGGATAGGGCAACAATCTCTAGGAAGTATTGCTCTATCATTAGATAAAATAAAATAATAAGTAGTCTTAGGCTCTATCCAATACCTCCTAGTTATAGGAGGTATTGCTCTATCCCATATTCCAGACGAAATAAACCAAAACCTTTGTTTATATAGGGAAATAGTTATTCAACCTCGAACTGAAAAAGGGCCTCATCGCTAGATGGCGTCCGGCCTGAAATGTGCCCATTCTTAAATTTCAAAAAATTACTACGGGTCCTACGAGAGACGTTGCAAGGAGGGAGTTCCTACATTTCTATTGGTGCATTCCCGGGCTGTTACCTCGCGGCGCGGAGTGGAGCCGCGTGGACGAGTGTTGCTAATAATTCCGAATATCTCATTGTTTATTTTTAATTTTCCGCCATTGTTCAAGTTGAAGAAGCTTTACTTTGTAAAATGTTTGTGTTTGGGTTGTAATGATTAATTTTGGCTGAGTAAATTGCGATTATCTATCTACGTTTTTTTTCTAGGTAAGTACAAAAGTACCCACTTCCTTTGTTTTGTAGTTTTGTCGGAAATCAGAGTATTGCAATAGCAGTTTCGAAGTTTAATACACAGAACAGGTTTACTTAAATAGGATGAACATTTTTCTAATAATCATATATATGTAGATAGAGATAGGGTAAATCTTTACATCTACTTTTTTATATCCATCAGTATGCTTTCTCATAATATTAACGTTTATTTTGTACGTAAGTACATATACACAGATGTTGCACGTCTAGGTGTCTATGAACAGTTTTGAATAGTTAATTAGTTGATTGATAGGCATGTATAAGGAAGGATGACAAATGTATGGAATGGATATTGAATTTAATTAATAGCATATTATGATATAAGCGTATAAGAGCACTTTTAAAGCACGCGCGTTTAGATGTCTTTAAATTTACTTTTTTGGGTTGTTCCACATTTGTATTTATTTAATTGTTTCAGTTTTTGACAAACAAATTCTTTACAAGCTAAGTCAAAATTACATTAGATTTTAATTTGTTTCAGATAACGTCTATTTTGAGAGCATCAATTTGTAAAGGAACATCCCCTGGGCGAGAAAGCTTTCTTTGATCGCTGTGCCTACAAAGTATGTCTTCGTCATTGGTGCCAAATATTTTCCCATTAAATGTGGTTCAAGAAATCTGAGCAGTTAAATTTTTAAGTACACAAGTAGCAGTCACCTGATCAAGTACACAAAAAGCAGTCACCTGATCAATACATCCCTTACAATAGGAAGAGTTCCAAAGGAAATTAGGACCAGTAGTGTTATTGTGCCTATCCCGAAAGTACCTAGACCAAATAAACCAGAAGAATATATTGACCCATTAATTTATTATCTGTAATAGACAAAATTCTGGAAATTGTGGTATGCACAACTGCGACAGTTTCTAGAGGTAAACAAATTGTTATTTAAAGGTCAGTCGGGTTTTTGGGAAAAACATTCGTGCGAGTCAGCATTACAGTATGTGTGTTCGAAATGGTGTTCATAAGTTCATGATGGAAATATTGACCTTCAACATGCTTTGAGACCATCAATAGGAGAAGACTTATCCACAAACTACAGGCCTACGGAATTACAAACAGTGCACTTATCACCTGGAGGATCGCTCCCATGTGACTAGAGTGAATAATGTGTCCTCAAATCCATTTGATAGTGAGATAGAGGTGCCGCAGGGCAGTGTTCTGAGCCCCCTTTTGTTTGTGCTATATGTCAATGACCTAGACCGAGTTTTAAATGATATGTTTCTAAGTTTGTTTGTGGACGATATGTTGATCTGTGTTTGCGGGAAGGATTTTAATTAGGTAGTAGATACTATGAAATCAAAACTTGACATCCTTTATAACTTGTTGTGTGTAAATAGGCTTAGGTTAAAAAAAAAAGACAAAGTACATGGTTTTTTGGCTCTAAGCAGAATTGTAATAGATTTCTAGAAAATAATTATTGGATTAAGATAGATATCTAATAGCCTATTTGAAAATGCATCTAGTAATATTTAGGGGTAGTTTTGGATTCTCAGCTTAATTTTTCGTTACATGTAGATCATATTAGAAAAAAAATTGGAAAAGATAGAATTTTTTAGGAGAATAGCTGAGATTCTTAGGCACTGGAGTTCTGTTCTTATATATAATAATACCATTATATATCCGCATTTCTATTAGGTACTGTTTTTCATTGTTGATATCAGGTAAAAAGGCTGATATACAAAGACTCCAGTTGCTACGAAATAAAGCTATGCGCACTATATTGTTCTGTACTTAATTTGATGCTAAAGCCACTTAGATGGCTTTCAATACAGCAAAGCGTAGAGATGTCCAATGTACTATTTATTTTTAAAACAAAAAATCAATTATTGCCCGAATAAGCTGGTTTGAAGGTGACTCATGTTTATCCCACCGGGAATTCATAATTAATGTTTTAGAACTTATTACAAACAAAGCCTTAAAACTATTAGGATTTATTAATAGATGCCTTATACAACAATATTGCTTCAAGGCTCTTTACTGTTCTTTAGTTCGCTCGATTCTTGAATATGCAAGCCCACTTTTCAATCCATATTATGCAAAATATAAGTATATGATTGAAAAAATTCAAAGAAAATTCCTAAGAGTGATTAACTTTAAACTACAAATTCCCCTAGAGCAGCTCGACTATCAACTCTTACAGACATTGCTGAACATCGATTCTCTGGAAGACTGAAGAGCTTTGTTGGATGTCAGATATCTATTTGGATCCATTAAATTTAACATTCCCTCAATTTGATCGACTTGCAAAATCAATTATTTGCTGTCGCTCATGGCAGTAGGCTTGGTCATTTGGATTTTTGGCTCTATATGTGCTTCAATTTTAAATTTTTGTATGTTTATTGATTTAGTACCTATGTAATGTGTTTTAGATAGCTGTAGTAAAATTTTGACTTTTATCCTGAATTGCATTATGTAATTGTTATAGCTTATATTAAGGTTTTATTTTGTAAATGGCTTGCCGTGTAACTTGAATAAATAAATAAATAAATAAATAAAATTAAGGACTTTAATATATAAACAGTGTAAGTCATATTCAAAATGCGAATTGACATTATAATTTTTTTATTCACTAACCACTTTTATTCACGGAGTAAAAAACAACATTTTAATATTACTCCAAGAGTTATTTTTAGTTACTTAGTATTCAAAAAAGTTGTTTGCAGTTTTTTTTTAACTGGAACATAAAACTTTAAATGTATATTATATAATTGTATTTTTCCAATTTACTACAATTAAGGATTTTTTCACAGTGTAAAAAAGTTATATTTTTCTAGCGAGTTTGAATTTTTTAAATTAAAAAGTAACTTTTATGGACCAATATTGTTTGGCAGGAAACATGATTTTGAATATGATTTGACAATTTTAAATATATATACATATATAATTTTTTAAATAAATGAGATCTGTGAATCATCTTATATTTAAATAAAGATAAAACATTAGTCGACGGATTACAATTAATTTATTAGTTGATTCTTATTAAATGGTGATGCTTTTAGGTTGTATCTATGTTAATGTAGTCCAATTACTTTTCGATATTTAAGTAATATTTATAAGTACTTATTTATGGAGTTGTAGTCGATCTAATCTCTTGATACATGAGTTTATCACAATAGCTATATTAGCAACTTCTGATTGAAAAATAGCAAAAATAATTATGGTTTCAAATTTCCTTAACTGGTGATTAATTGTAACTTATAATATACAAGAAAGTTATTTTAAGAACATGTATAACTTTACAAGTTTGATAGGCAATAACACAAAACTTTGATATGAAAAAATTTGGCATCTAAGATAAAATAAATGAATTATTTCAAAAGGAAATAATACAAGTGAAGATAAAATGATCAGTTGAAAATAAGGGATGAATCAAACCAGAAGTTGCCCGAAACAGCACACTATATACACTTCTTAGTTCTTTAGTTTTAAGGGTTGTATAGGTTGATGTGTTTTATCAATTGAATTGTTTAATTTTCGAGTAAATATAGTTTTACTCGGATGTTGTTTATTTCACTATCCTAAATACGAATTTTTTCAAATATTATTTACTTGATTATAGCGAATAAACTACAGTATATATTTTGAAGAGTACATTTATATTAATTTAATTTGATTGTCAATTATGTAATAATGATAATAATGGCTATAAGCGATTGAAAGTTTTGAACATTGGCTGTTGGCCTGGAGGAATATTATATGTACCGATACATAAATTAGTATTAATATATGCCGAACTCATATTAAATAAAGACTTATCCAAAGTGGTAAGAGTTTTGATTTCAGTTTTTAAACACCTTATTTCTTATCTCCCCCTCTTTTGCAAAAATAATGAAATTTAATAAAATAAAAATATTTAATTTTATTATTAATCTCCAAATAACAAGACATTTTAATCAATAATTTGATAAATACATGTTTCTGGTGCATTAAAGCATAAAATTGCAGAAAATGTTTAATTGTCTTCTTTCTATAAGAAGAAAAAATACATAAAATAACTATATCTACCTACTATTGGAACTAAATTTAATTTTTATCTATATTTCTCTATAAACATTGTAAGTTTAAAATTGTAATACCTTACTTTTTGTCTAATAATAGGAAACGAATAATCAATTTTTATAAATATAACTTTTTTATAGTTTAATAATGTGTTTTTAGTGTTCCTAATTTTGAATGCGTTAAAATATCCAGTTTATATTGTAAAATTTTACTTATATCAAGTCATAACGTTTTACATTTACCAAATAGGATTTTATTATTGTTTATTATTTTCCCATTTTTTAATGGCATATGCAAATCTATTTTCTTCGACTACTGCATCAATTCAATTAGGCCTATATGAATAATAGAAACTAGTAAAGAAATTGACACAAAAATCAATGTGTTAAAAATTCTAAAAACCATTTTCCCAAACAATAAAATAAATTCAATTGAAAAGTCAAGATTGTCCTGCTTCCCCAAGGGGAAGCAGGTATTGGCAATTACATTCTGTGTGTAAAAATTAAACTGATAAAACCGGTTCTAGCCACTTAGCCTTGGCTGAAAATCATTTCTTGGAAATCGACGGCTCGGCCAATATAATTATGTATTCCCCTTTCTACCCCTTCCTTTTCGTATGTAGGGTAAACATTGCACGTGTTTTCATTCAGAAATACTGTTTTTGGTGCCAGCCACTGGGGGCAGCACCTCTCCACAGGCCCCGTTGAACGACTATTTTCTTATAAAGACAATGCCAAAACTATCAATAATAAAATGAAAGTATCGTTAGACATGAACCAGTCGTGTATCCGTTCGTCGAATGTTGCTTCCAACGTTTGAAGCATCCTTCGACCCAGGTCAAAAATACTGACACTCAGCCCAACGTTGGATGCGTGAAATTATATGTTCCATGGCCAAACGATGCTACAAATGTCGATGTGGCCAACGTTGGAAGACGTTTGATACACTGCGTGGCGCCGGCAAAGATTTAATTTCTTTCTAACCTATAAATAGCTATAAGCAATAAAGTTTAAACATAATGTTGCATATATCACACTCTATCACAGTCTACCAGAGAACTAAATACGTTTAAAATTATCGGCTTACCTTAACAGTTATGTTAACAAAACTAAGAAATAAACTTTGTTTAAAACACCGTCACCGCGAAACAAATACTCGCTTCTAGTGGCTAGGGTTATAAACCATAATCAGAGACAAGGGGAGAGACAATCAACTAAATAATAAAAAAAGGTTCGAAGTAATAGACGAGGCAAAGAAGATCGATGCTCTCTGTCTGGCTTCACTAAAGATGAAAGTAGAGGGCGCGATTAGCATCGGCTGCCAAAAGCGCGGGAGGTTTGAATGTTTCTTTGATTGCTTTATTGTTATGTTTTATCCATTCTGATGTGGTGAAGATCTTTTAATTGTATTATGTATTCGTATGACTAATTTCTAAAAGGATTTGTTTATGCCATATTCACAAATAGTTTTAGATAAATATTCACACAAATACACAATACAATTTTAAAAATCTCTCTCATCAAAAGGGACAGAGCAATTTGAAAGCATCAAAGTCGCTGATATAAGAAAATTGCAGTTGATCGAAACGGTATTCAGTTATTCAAATAATCTACCGTAGACAATAATAGACAAGGCATATTAATCGAAATGCATACATATTTCATAAAAAGTATATTCATTAATGCAAATGAGACACTTGGAATTAAGTCAGAGTGCAATACAAAAAATAAGTGAATTAAAGATATGCCTACCATATGTACTTACTTAAAATTAAAAATCAATAAACATTAGACACATTCAAACAACTGTCACAGTTCATTATACAAATACAAAATTTTATTTAATATCTGATAACGCACAAGATAAGGAACCAAGGAAAATAGTGCTTTTTGCAACTTCATTTTCTCTTAATTCACAAACAAAAAACAATGTAAAGAGTCTCAGCAGCCATGATGCAGTTTGATTTGTCTCTGTTAAGTAGTCACAAGGACACAAATTAACGTTTCAGTCACAAGATGAATGAAAAAGTATATCTTTCAAGCAAAAAATTTGCGAAATTAACACAAAAAATATAACAAAACAGCAGCAAGCCAATCTAAAAACAGCCTAAAACGGTGGTGTAATGTATTGAACTGTCATAGGTCATAGTCATAGAGTGTTGCCAGAGTGGCAAAGCCAAAAATCGCTACAACCTGGTATGAAAAATCGCTCACTACTTTCTTCTGACGCAGACAGGGGCGTAGTATACTGAAAAATAAACACAAGTGTTGTGTTTTTTACAGAATAGGATTTTTTTATTTTGCTGCATAAAATTGGAAGGGAAAAATGAATAAAAACGTAGGAGAAAACAAAATAGATCTCTAATAGTGTTTTCACTAAAACTAACAACAGAACACACAACACACAACACAACAAAAACTAATTTATTTAGTCACATTCCAATAAGAAAAACGTTGGACAAAAGACAAAACTAATCATTGTAGTATTTTGATTATCATGTATTAGTTAAATATTGATTAGCAGTTGGTATAAAGTATACTACCCATAGCAGAAGGTAAATGCACTAAATTGCATTTAGGCAGACGGACACACAAATTATGGAACAAAAACAAAAGGTTTTGACCACACCGATCGATTTCGGGGAAGTCCCGGACCCCGAACCACAACTGATGCGATCTAATCCGAGCCGAGCCGATAGAGCAGACATGACAGTGGCTCCCGGTCCTCAATTATAATTTGAATATCAAGATAAATTCGATAATTGCAAATCGGAAAAACAATGATTAACCATATATTTAATACTCCTTAAATATATGTGATTAACAAAACTTCCTAACCTAATTCGAAAAAGTCGTTACAAATAGGCTTGTTTTTGTGAATCGCCGCTATGTCTCAAAGTAATCAAAAAGTCGCTATTTTCGCAACAAGTCGCTACGAATGGCAACACTGTAGTCATACTTGTGGATGTCATTTAATATTCAGCTGTTCAGCTTCTAACGCAGAATTCCATGAGTTAGACAAAGACATATATGATTTGTTTTTGCAACAGCGGCGACACGACTTTGGCTCCATCTACAATCATATTTGGTGATGCTGGATAAAGAGAGCGCTATACCGAAATGCATTAAGTAAAAGAGATGGCATGATGGGACAAATTTTCTATATTACTTAACTGACTCTCCCTTAGATTAGGCAAGAGTAAGGATACCGCGCATGACATTAAGCCAATGTACTGAAATTGAAGCCTTTTCAGAGCGGCGGCCATTATTTATGTGGCAAACACATCTATTGTTGTGGCGGTGCTATTTTGCAGTTATTTTGTGAGTTTTTGAACAAAGAGGGATAAAAACTAAGTTTCATAATGGTAAATTGTTCGGCATATGGTTGCAAGAGTCGCAGTGAGAAGAAGGAGCCTGGAATTTAATTTCACAGGTAATTATTGTCTGCTGACCTTGTAGTTTGTTTGCATATTTCTTGTTTTAATAATAATGCATAATGTTCACATTGTGTTACCTCTGAGTATATCATGGTAGGGATGTTTATTTAATTATCGAGAGTAATTTGATACTCGATCTTGAAATCTTCTTCAAGGAGAGTCATTCAACAGAGGCGTAGGTAATATATTTTTCATACTCTACCTATAAAATGGCTATACTATTTTACGACTGAAAATTATTTTAACTTATTAATTGTTATTTATTACTTATAATTTCAATTAATTTATTGAAGTTACCCAGTAATTTATGTGGCAGCTGGTAACAGGCTTTTTCCCATGTTATCGGTCCTCTTCTTTCCTTGTCTAAGATCTCTCCCTTGTCTCTGCCATAATCAGGGCCGGACTGGGCCTGAAAATCGGCCTGGGCGCCAAATGAGATTATCGGCCTTCTCGGGCTCTCATGTTTATTTTTAAATAGGAGTAGGCGTTTTAAAATTGTATGAATTTATGAATTATTTTCATTTAGATACCCGTATTGCTTAATAACCCAAACTAACCCAAACTCCACTGCTAATGCTTAGCTTTTCATAAGAATAATATATTTAAGGATATATTATTAACTTGGTGTTATAAAGTCAAATGTAACAAAAACTATTTTCTTAAAAATAAAAAACAAAAATCAAAAGACTAAACTGTTAAAGAACAGATAAAAAATTACATTATATACATATCATATCCCTAAGACCCTTGTATTGACTGGTAAGATATTTAATAATATCTTCATTATTTAAATTTACTAAAATATCCTTTTCACAAGCCATTAACATAAAAGCCTCTAGGTGATATTGAGACAAGCAACTTCGTAATCTGTTTAGAATAAACTCTAATTTAGAAAATGATCGCTCACACTCTACTTGTGACATCGACAAAGTTAATATGTATTTGTACGCCTTTTCAAGATCTGGATAAGCCTCCCGGTAAAGATTATATTGGATTAAAACTTTGTAATACATTCTTTTACAAGTTTTATATTGAGATTAAATATCATCTGGCTTAGGTATTCAATTCCGGTTCTTTTTCTAGTTCAATATTTTCATGTATGAATTCTTCTGGCAAGGACATTGATTAGTTTGACCACGTGGATGTAAAATCTTTTAACTGTATTTCGAGTTAATTTTTTTTATATCTGTGTATAATATGGCTTAATTTTTGAAGGCTGAAAAATGTACAATCCCGTATAAAGTTCGGTATGACTCCAAAAATCTACTTCCCATTACATTATCTAACTGCCTTGTCCATGCATCGTTACATTAAATACTTCAATTCTAAATTTGGCTACTAGTCCCTGCGGAGCTTCGTCACTGCATGTCTCATCATGAAATATTTTTCTGATTCTTTTTCTAGATATTGGCATCGTTATTTCTAAGGGAATCTCAAGATTTAAAAATTCTGTGTTCGATTAATTCACGAAAGCAGCGGTTTCCTCAGAAACTTTATCAAAATTCCTGGACATGTTTTTTAATGATGTTAAAGTATCCTCAACCATTCGGAGCGCTTGTAAAAAATCCATACCTGCTATTTGAAGTTATTTAGACAAAGGTGTAGTGGAAATAAAAATGTGTTTAAATACTATTGCCATTAGAATTGTTTCGTATTTCAAAAAACCATCCAAAAGGCTTGGGGCTTTAAATATCAGCATTAAAGTCCTTGGAGTTGGCTATCTCATAAAATGTTAGACATAAATTGACAAATAAGCCCTTTTCGTTAAATATTTATATAAAGCTTTATCCTGGGTCCACCATCTTGTTTCCCCAATAATGTTAACAAAATTAGAAATGGATTTTTTCTTCCAGACATTCATTCGTAAGTGCGATTCTCGAATAAAAGCGGCCGATTTATTTATTAATCCAAACAATGAAATTGCAGCAACCGTAAGTTTAGTAATATGGGCCAAAACTAACTTTAAAACATGTGCATAGCACCAAACGTGGATTTGACCTGGTGAGTCTTTAGAGGGCCATGCCGTAAAGCCATTATATTGGCCTTGCATATTAGCAGCCCCATCCGTAGAATTTCCAACACAATCTTATATTTCTAAACCCAGTTGTTTTAAAGAATTCGCAACAATTTCATAGTTATCTTTACTCTTCCTAGAAGTGCAGTTAATCAGCCCAATTAATCACTCGTTAACTTTATTTTCAGCTACATATATCTAACAACAATAGAACACTGATCTACAACATTTATGTCTTGTGTTGTGTCAATTTGTAGTGAGTAGATTTTAGCACTTTTGACTTAGTCAGCAATTTTCAATTTGATAAGTTTTGATAGACCTCTTATTATAGAGTTTAAAGTATTTTTTGATAAAAATGTCACAAAATTGCCCCTACCTATATCTGAGCCTGAGTGTAATTATTACGAACATGGGCGTAGACAGGATTTTTTTTTCTCAGGGGGGGGCGAACCGTAGATAAGGCCGCAGTGGTACCCGCACACGGACGCTAAGCCGCCGACGGCGGGAAATTTTGGGGTGCCACGCTCAATTTTTAACCAAAAGTTGTTAAAATCGTTAAAAAAAAAACAAGGATTCGGCACCCTCTTGAATGGCATGGCATGAATGATATGTTGAAAAATTAGTCGAAAAATGGGTCGGTTAAATACCCAGGGGGGGGGGGCTATCTACGCCCATGATTACGAAGTTGGTGACTCTTTTTGGCATATTTCTCAATATGTGTGCGCAACAGGGGATCAAATTTCGAATGAAGTAAAATAATTTCTAGAAAATTACCATGATCAATTTTTTGTTTTAAAAAAGTAAATGTTGACTCATTTTTAGTATCTTTCCTGTAACTTAAACCCCTTTTACCTATTAATTTTATTGTCTCAATAATTCTATCTAACATTTGCCTATTTTCTTCAATTTTTAGTCTTCTTTCGGAAGCCGCAGTTGTATATCCTTTCTTTGCTATAAAGTAAGTAGGATTCGGTGCACCTGTCTACGCCTATGATTACGAAGTTGTTGACTCTTTTTGGCATATTTCTTAATATGTGTGCGCAACGGGGGATCAAATTTCGAATGAAGTAAAATAATTTCTAGAAAATTACCATGCTCAATTTTTGCCGCAGTTGTATATCCTTTCCTTGCTATAAAGTAAGTAGGATTCGATGCACAGGTGATGGCTCGTGCTTAACTCGTGCTCATCTAATATCGTGTATACGTGCTTTATAGAATAATTTACACCACTAGCAAATGATGATGGCTGTGACTCATTAGAAAATGCCAAACATATCCAGACGTGGACCCTCACAAAACAGACAATACAAAAAACTAAAAATAACACAAAGAGGTATGGAAAGGACAATGATGGGTATTTCTTTAAGAGATAGGAAGACAAACGAATACATAAGACAACATACACAGGTCAAGGATGTAATAGAAAGGGTAACCCAGATGAAATGGGGCTTTGTGGGACATGTAACACTGCTGCGGCAAACACAGCACAGAGTCCAACGTCTGGATAGTGGTTGCTTTGAGTTTTATTTTTTAACGTTTCTTTTGTTAGGCTTTTTTTTGGCAATGCGACCGGCCCATTTTTGGGACCGGCCCACCGGGCGATCGCCCGGTCGCCCGATGGCCCAGTCCGGGCCTGGCCATAATGACAATTTGGTGGGCGGGACCGAGGGACTTAGAGGGTTTGTTTAAGTGCGCACGCGTCAGCCGAAATGACAAACAATGTCTTCACGGTTCACTGGATTGCATTCAACAGGTCTAGTGGTGCAGTGATTAGATGCTGTGCCTGTGATACGACGCGCGATCCGGGTTCGATTCCCGTGACAGGACATTTTTCCTTTTTATATTCTTAAGGTTATGTTTGTTTCTTTTCTAGACATTCTAGAATAGTAAACAAATCATCTAAGTCCCGCCCACCCAATTTCCATTATGGTTTATAACGGGGTTCGCTAGATGCGAGTGGCAAAACCTGGAGTGGTAATAGATGTTGCCACATTTACTAGTATTAAAACCCATTGGCATTTCTTTACAGAAGGCTTAATTTTAATAAAAATCAGTGACACTGACGTTCATTGGGACAGTGACGAAAACTAGTTCATTTACCTAATCTACTAATATGCAATACTATTGAAAAGGTTTCCTCAATACTATGCTACTTTTATATTGAAGAAAAGATGCCGCAAATAGAATTTTCATAGCGCTCTTTGTTTTTGAGATACAGGGCGAAATTGAAAAATTTCCAATTTCAAGCATCTCTCGCATCTTTGTAATTGTATGAGCGAATTAAAAAATGAAAATGAGTTACTAGGTATAGAGTTTTTACGTAGAATCCAGGATCCAGGTTAGTAGTTTGGGTTAGGTTTTCTCTGGTCGCATCTAATTATGAATTATAGACCCTTGCATTTTTTTAAATAGGACACCCTATATATTTTTGATAATATGGTTTAGTTTATCACAAGCTTTTCAAATATATATGAAACTCTATATTAAATTTATTTTTAATGCTATAAGCCCGAAATTTACATTTTTTAAAAAAATATCGATTTTTGTTGATATTCCATGACGGGTATGTAAAAAAATAAAACAACACAGCAAACAGTAAACTATTTAAATTATTCAGTTTGTGTCAGAATATTCAAGTACTTTGTTTTATTATATCAAAGTTCTATTAACATTTTCGATTGCGAATACAAACTTTGCAAACAATGGAAAATACTGTTTCGTTTTTCCCGTGGGTTCTGCTAAAATTAAAAATTACTATTTTAAACTAATACTCTGTTTATTCTTTATCACTGTGTACAAATAAACACACTAAACTTCTCTTACAACTGATAGCTCTTTAGAATTCAATACACAATGATTCACTCCTGCAACTCACGTTCTGTCCGCTATTTATATACAATCTTAAATATATCGCGAATACTCCGGACGAAGCGAGGCCTCTCTATACTATTCTCGACCAGGGTTGCACGCATACCACAGCTCCCGAATTTTCTCGACCGGCGATGACTCATACGAAAGGGCGTAGACGCGACAAGGCTATTTCTATAGGGAAGCACAAAAACATTCGGATGGTCCGTTAGCCGTGACATTGCCTCCCTCTTAAACCTGATCGTCCCGATCAGCTACTTCATGTCAGTGATATGCTTTGAGCCGGTCGAAGTGGACATCTTTCAGTTTGCTTCTGGGCCTACGTTGAATTCTATTCACCACGTGATTAATTCTTTTGATGACTGTATAGGGCCCTTCCCATACTGGCGTTAGCTTGGGAGATCTTTCTTTCTTCCTTTGCGGATTATATAACCAGACCACGATACACCTACACACGGTATGTCAGCGCGCATGTTGTTCTCCGTCATTGTCCCGCCTGTGACGTCACGTGCGTCGCAAAATTTAAATGTATGTATGCCGATCTTATGGATAGGGTTATAAGAACTACGTTTATTTCTTATATATCATGCATATATAATATGATTGATCATTTAGTGGGATACATTTAATTGGATTTAAGAATATATTATATATTGATATATTAACCCACTGGCAAATTAATGTAAGAGTAATATAAATACTTAATATATCGTATACATATGTAATAAAAATTAAAAATGGGTATTTGAAAATAAAGCAGGTCATTATTAATTTTAAAATAATATATTTAGTACAGCAGCAAATACAAACATGGAACATGCAAGAATATATACTGAATGACAAAAATAAAGGCAATAAAAAACTATTAATGACTTTTATTATCTGTTTCAATGGAAATTAACAAAGAAACTAAAAACAATTAATTAACATTAAAATATATAATTTATTTAAAATTCTTAATATTATGTCTTTTTTTATAGTTTGTAAATTTTGATACCTTTCGGTCTATTTTTTTTACAATTTTCAAAGCTGGTTTTACGATTAAGATCTCGAAGTATAATGAATGTGCGGGTTCTTGACAAACAAAGGAGAACTTCGTAAGGAATTTTTATATTGCCATCTAACCTGTTCATAGTTCTTTCGACTAACTTTTTAAATAAGGATTTTCCACTTGCCAAAAATTCTCCATGCATACTGTTAAATTCGGACTCCAATAATTTAGCAACTTGTATCAAATCTTCATTTGGATAATAGTAAACCAATTTTGTGACGACTTATCTATTTTCATTTCTTTAGTTTCAGTTCCTAAGTTATATTTTCCCCTAAATTTGTGAGCAACATATCCGGCTATATATATTAATGCTTCCTCATGAAGTCTTGTTGTTAATTCAAAATGCAAATGCAAAACCATCATTGCAAGTATCATACTCCGTATTGCGGATATGTATTTCTGAATACTGAGGTTCAATAAATGTATCTTTTTCAAAAAAGTTGTCTTCTCCCTCAACGTGTTGCATGTTAGTAAGATTCACATTTTCTGTTATTTTTCCAAGAATACTCTGCGTTAAACAAATTTCTCAATCGGCTTCCGATTCACTTTGTAATGCCTCTAACGGTTTAAGTAAGCAAAGTTACATACTATCTTCAGTATTTCTATTCAAAGTAAAAATCGCCGAAGAATTTTTGCCCAGTATATAACAGACAGAACAGCATCATTTTTAAAAATTCTGGTATTTTTTGGCAAATAATTGAGCAGTCTCTGTCTTAACGAAATTTCAAAGCAATCAGGTTCAAAATGCACAGAACAAATATGTGCTGAAAATTAAAAGTAGTAATTAAAAAACCATTTAAAGAAAAAAAAATTGTGTGTGCTTAACACTACTCGATAGAAGTGAAAACTTGAACAAGCGGGGTCATCGTTTGTCAGAATTTCGATCCGAGCCTTCATTGCAGAGATACGGGCAAAAAAACCCCAAAGCCCCCCTTAAATTAGAGCCCCGGTCCCCCCGTATGGTTTAAGGTGCCCCCCATGGAGCACACCTACCATAAAAATTTCGACCCCTACCTCTCCCGTTCTCTCAAAATTAATTATTTATGTTTTTCCTTCTCCCCACTCCCTTGGCCAAATGGGGGGGAGGGTACGGAGTCCCGTTTTCGTCCCGGACCTTCTTTTTACCCCGGCTACATCCCATGAAAATTTCAGCCCTCTACCTATACGGGAACGGTTTTCCCCCACAATCCCCCCTTTGAATTAGAGCTCCGGTCTCCCCCGTATGGTCTAAAGTACCATACAAATTTTGACCCCGTACCTCTTCCCGTTTTTCTGAAATGAATTATTTAAGTTTTTCCTTCCCCTGGCCAAACGGAGGGGGTACGGGGTCCCGTTTTCGTCCAGTATCTTCTGAATAATAATAAGAATAATTTAGCAAAATTAAAAAGAAAATATTTAACTCCATTTACCAAACTAAATATCTACTTACGAGTATATTACTTATTGTATTTTTACAGAATATATACATTAATGAGTCGCAGGTACCATTTTTTAAATTAACTTTATCCGTTCGACGGCAAGCAACTATCCATCGTTTTGCCAGGTCTTCATGTGTCGGGATGTCGGGAATCGAAAGAATCTTATATCAGTCCCTTTCGTAACTCGTGTATAGTTTTTGCATCCCGCAATTGCACAATTCATTATTTTATACCACTTATTTTGTGCTTTTAACACTTCAAAAGAATAAAACGTAAAATCCACTGGCCCATATACGATACACCTACGTGTAACGTGTATGTAATTCCAAATAAATCCAAATTCCAATGCTTAGTTGTCTTCTAGTGTCGATTCGTGCGACGCGCGTGACGTCATGCGCAGGCCGTTCGCAATTTCGTCCAAGCTCCTGACATACCGTGTGTAGGTGTATCGTGAACCAGACTTTATCGTTCATTTGAAATCCCATAGAGTTAGCTTCGAGGTCATATCGAGCCTTCATTCGGTCACTGGCGAGACGTTCAAACCGTAGTCCCACATCATTCTGTTTCATCTTCCCACTAGATCTTGTATGCGGTCCTCGAGTTGAGGCATAGGTTGAACTCTGCCGGCATCATGATTTCATATCCGGGCAGTAGTTGACCCAGTAAAATCTGTCGCGGATCTTGTCAATCGTTCTGTTAACTCCGAGATGAGCACCAAATTTCCATTATGCACTTCTTTCAGGACTTCCGATACCCTCTTTCTTGGTACCAATATCTGCGTCTTCACTACTTTTCCATCGGCGCTTTTCCAGGCTCGTTTAAGAAGTTCATTTTCAACTACCCACTGAGCCCACAGTGATTTAAAAGTAAATCCCTTAGTTGAAATATCTCTCCAGCTTAGTCTTGGTGAACGTTTTTTCGTAGCTTTTAGCAGCAGTGCTATTTGACTATCTTCAAGCTGATCTTTCTTTAGTTGCTCTTTGGTCCACTGGTGATCAACTTTAAACTTGATTTGGCAGATGGGAGTGATTCCTCCTCGTTGCTATATTCTTTGGCAATGTTTATAATTATCCTCACATGACCTTCTGGATAAAGCATCTGTATTATTATGCCATCTTCCTTCCCTGTGTTTAGCCTTAAAGTTATATTGTTTTAACTTCCTGACTTGATTTTGAACTGCTAGCTTCTCTGGATGGAGATGTAGACCGCAGTTGTACTCGACAGTCTCTCTTGAAATGCCCAGTCCTGCCACATATATAGCACTGATTTAAAATATTTCGGTTACCTGGCCTATCTTCTAGTGGCTCCCGGAGTCTTTGTACTTCACAGTCTCTTTTGAAATGCCCAGTCCTGTCACATCTATAGCACTGATTTGAAATATTTCGGTTACGTTGCGTATCTTCTAGTGGCTCCCGGAATATTTGTACTCGACAGTCGCTTTTGAAATGTCTAGCCCTACCACATCTATAACACTGATTTATAGCATTTCGGTTAACTTCCCCTCCCCCCTGTCGGTGGCTCCCGGAATCTCTGTACTCGACAGTCCCTTTTGAAATGTCCAGTCTTGCCACATCTATAGCAACGATTTGTAGTATTTCGGTTACATGACCTAATTTCTAGTGACTCCCGGAATCTCCCCGTGGCCTGAAGAACTTCGGTTAATTTCTTCAAAATACCGCCCTCTCAGTTAGTTCACAACTGTTCGCCAGCTTTCCTTCCTGGATGGATACGTCCCTGAATGATGGCTTAGAGATGTTACAGGCCGCCTCGATTTCTAGGGCTCTACCCAAAACTTCACGGCTGTTATCAAATTTGACTAGAAGTAGCAATTTCTGAGATTATGGATCTCTGATACCATCCACGAAATATTGGGCAGCAAGTTCCTCTTGAAATTCATCTGTTGCCCCCGGGTAGGCCAATTGATGAGACGTCTAACGTCTGCCTCAAACTCTTGCAGGTTTTCACCAGGCTTCTGACGTCGGGACTTTACTTATGCCTGATACAGTTGTCTTCTGTGTTGGTCTCCAAATCGTCGCTCCAGGGCAGCTAGAAATATGTCATATTTCGCTTGTTGGCTGATGAGCATGGTCTATAGTAGGTCCAGGGCAGATCCACGAAGTGCACCACTGGTGACGTAGTCATTTCTTCGGTATTCCGACCGTTGTCAACAACAGCGGCTTCGAATTGTCTTCTGTACATTGTCCAGGTTAGAGGTTTGGTATTCTGTCCTGTGGCGATTACCCTCTCGGTGGGTCCTTGATTTTTTAGTCTGGTAACTTCTGCTTGTTGATTCTTCATTTCTTTCTGTACGTCTCCTACTTCTTTTTGTACATTTCCAACTTCTTTTTGTACATTTACAACTTCTTTATGTACATTTCCAACTTCTTTTTGTACAGTTCCAACTTTTTTTTGTATATTGTTTACCTCTTTTCATCTTTCTCATTTTGCCCGTCCAATATTTTCTGTATTTTTCCTTGCTCGCCTACAATTACATCCAGCATCCATTTCTGAAGCTGGCCCTGTTCTGCTTGCCTTTTATCTTCTTGGTCTTGTAAAATTTTCTGAAGCCGGTCATGTTCTGCTTGCATTTTACGTTCATCCTCTTCCAGATCCCTTTACTTTTTAACTTCTTGACCTTGAAAATTTTCCGTAACAATACGACACGCTTATTTGTTATATTCAGTGTAATGAAAATGTAGATGAAGCTTTATAAGTTTATTTGAACAGATATAAGCATTTTGAATTCCTTTCCACTCAAAATTTATAAAAGTGTATTGCTTGTATATACCCTGAAAGAAGGCATCCGGATAAACGTTTTTTTTAAGATAAAATCATATTTAATTCAACATGGTTCATATTGTAAATCTCGGCCAAAAATCTACAACAAGGACAACCGTGAAATTGATAAAATAAAAGTATTAACTTCAATTGAAACAAATCCGATTAACACTTGCAGAAATGCAAAAGGTTTTGTCGGGATTATTAAATCAAGAGTTCAACCAATCCTAAAAAAACACAAGCTTAAGCCATATAAGTTCCACATTGTACAAAACTTACACAATAAATAATAATAATAACTATTAAAGAACCGTAATATGGTCCAATGAATCTAGAATAACTTGGTTTTGGTCTCACGATAATCAGCATATAATATTTTCACAGGAACAAGGCATGTTCGGCTTTAGCGTTTCATGGTTTATACTGGGCAGTAATAGTATATTATGATATAAGTGTATAAGGGGGCCTTTAAAGCACGCGCGACATATTTCAAAACACGACGCGCAGCGGAGTGTTTTGTAAGTCGCAAGGGCCAAAGGCATCTTATACACGTATATCATACGCTATTTTTTTATTACGAATGCATCATAATCTCAAAAATGTTTTAAATATTAAACTTAAGGGATATATTGACGAATATATTAATCTGTCACATTTGACATGATCAAATGTTTCTATAGCAACCTTTAAAAAAGTAGGAGCATCATAAACATCATTTTAAGCACGCTGCAGCGTGCGATAATCTTTGATTATGATGCATGCGTAATAAAAAATAATATATAATTTATTTGCATTGCTGCAAATAAATATTTACATATTTCAGAAAATATAGTGCTGGAAATAATAGAAAGTGGGACCTTAGTGAATATTATTAACTTGTATCTACAATAGGAACTCCTGCTCACAATGTGCAAATTGTACGGGCCTACATTAAACCATAATTTTCCAGGTCATTGGATTTGAACATATGCACCTGTAAGAGGGCCTGTAGATATTTTCTGATTTTCCTTTTCTTTTTGATACGTCTATATAATATCATCATTGCAATAACAGGCTTATGATCCATCGCATATCCATAGGCATATAAATTTAGTTATATGTCTATGAGCCACACCAAATCATGACTAATCCGC
This sequence comes from Pissodes strobi, assembly GCA_016904865.1. NCBI lineage: Eukaryota > Metazoa > Arthropoda > Insecta > Coleoptera > Curculionidae > Pissodes > Pissodes strobi. The sequence continues at coordinate 75,879 of MU184792.1, forward strand.
TGATGTGTGAAAAGTCTACAGAACGGTTACAAACACCGGGTTAAACGGTATCATTTACATGATCGCCGTGTAATGTGTGAAACGAGCCTAAATCTACAATTTCTGTATTTGAACTTTCCTTCGTAATGTTCGCTGTAATAGGGAGTCCAAATATAACGCAACGCAGGCATTGCGGTTCAATTGAATAGCAGTTTGCATTAGGGTTTTAATTTTTTTTATTTCCAATTAAATAGGTCAATTTCTTTATTTTCACGATAAAATTAATATCTGTATGAAGATGCTTCACTTTGGGAAATCTGCATGCAATAATAGTTGTATGCATTATTATCAAAAATTTAAACGTACAAATTAATACTTTTTGAAACCGTTTTTGGTGTGAATATTTTTTTTACAAAAAAAAAACATTTTTTTATGTTTCTTCATTTACCTCTGTTGATCAATAAAACAACATAAAAGATAAAATTCATATTTGTTTTAATTGATGGCAGTTAAATAATGTATAAAATATTCTAGACCAATAATAATACATTTCCTATATTGCGTTTTCCTAAAAAAACATAGTATTGATTTTACATTAATAAACTCCAGTTCTATTATTATGCCGCTGCGAACGGCGGAGGCTATTTAAAAAGACCGCCGGCGCCGTGGGCGTAGGCCTGTGGGCTGAACTACCAAAAACAAGGATCAAATACAAACAGCTTACATTATTATGTTACGGTTAATACGAGAAGATAGTTAATTCGAGAATTAGGCGGCTAAAACGCGAAGTAGCTTAATGCCAAGGATAACCGAATGCGATATTTCAGTTTGTAGTGCACATGTAAATGCATGCGATTTAAAGACCTGCAATTGGCAAGTATATGGCCCTCCGCTCGCTTCACTCGCTCCGGGGCTCAAGAAAAAGAAACTAACCAAGTACTAACCCAAGCCATGCCCATGAAAAAAACTGTTTACTTAAACAAAAAACATATCCGACGGGATTTGAAGCCGGGTCACCGAGGTGAAGGCCAACCATGCAGACCCCTAGACCATTTGCTGACAGAAACAACTGGTTGCATCGCGAAGACATGCGTCACCTCACGTAGCTAGCCAATCACGCGCCTCTCACTCACAAGTGCAATATGAACTGAAATCTCGCAACCCGAATGCGTGTTAATTTCGCGTATTATTCAGCGTAAGCAAACTAACTTAAGGGTTAGTTTGGGTTAGTTTGTTTACGCTGGATAATATTAACACGCCGCATTCGAGTTTTTCTTGGCATCTGACTAATTCGCATTTTAGCCGGCTATTTCGCGAATTAACTAACTTCTCGTGTTAGCCGTAACATATATAAATAAAGAATTGACGTGTTTCAAAGAGCAGAGACCATCAGAATAAAACAAGCGGCAACAGCGCGTAGTTGTTTATGACCGTATGCGATAGCCCTCCGCTCGCTTTGGGGCTCAAGAAAAGGAAACTAACCAAGTGCTAACCCAAGCCATACCCAAGAAAAACCCAAAAATCACGAAAAAAACGGATTGAATCCGGGTCGCCGAAGTGAGGGCCAACCATGCAGACCTCTAGACCATTTGCTGACTTGCAAACAACTGGTTGCATCAAGTGCATATTATTCACAAGTGCAATATGAACTGAAATCTCGCTTACCGTATTAATGCTGGTGACACATATATACTTATTAACACAGCTTATGCCTATACACATATAAGATGCACTTATTAACACAGCTTATACAAGCTGTACTTATTAACAGAGCTTATATGTTTATAAACTGTGTTATTAATTTTTTTTCAGTATTAGAAGACCTCATAGCTGGCTTAACCTCAAACCGACTCATCAAGGATCTGATGAGACCTCAAACGGCGTACAGTCACGATGCTGTCCGAGACATCATCGAAACCATCGCCAACTCGTCCTCTATGAAACTGGACGCAGTCAGCATGAACAAGTTATGGGATTTGATCACCATGATTTTTAAGTGGCAAGTAAGTTTTTGTCGACATCTCATGGTGGGTCCTCATGTGCGTATCGTCGGCGTAACGTATTTTACGCGCGTTTTAACGTAACGTCCTAATGTAAGAATGTTAAGCGTAAGCGTTTTGGAGTCATGTCAACATATTATGACAAACATAACCAAAAAGTAACAATGGCAAATATGGATAATGAATTACTTCTCTATTCTATACAATACGGACATTAGTTGTTAAGCTTAGATGTTCTCTTGCCGATAAAAACGCATATCGGCAAAAAATGAACCAGCTTTACGTAATGTACGAAAAATTAGAACATGAAAGGATAAATACCTAGTTATATTAATAATTATTTATCCCGTCCATAGTTCTCTTATAGATGAGAAGGCAACAAAAACTAGTACAAATTAATCAACTAAAACACTTCTGTAATTTATCATCAGATGCATAGGTAATAATATAACATATTTAAACAAATCAGTTCAGGCAAAACAAACCCGAATCCTGAAAATGACAGCCGCTGTCAGCTTTTACGCTGAAAAGTTGAACAAAATCCAACTTTTCCGCGTACCTCCGGCGTAATTTTGACAGCGCAAAAAACATGGCGCCGCATATACCACGTGCCCTGCTATAACCAATCAGATCGCAGAACGCGGTTACGCTAGCGTAAATTTACGCACATGAGGACTCACCATCAGTCGCATATTTTTAAGTAGTCTTAGTGCGATAGTAACATAAATGTAGTTGTTTTTCATACGTTAGCTTAGTTTGGGTTAGGAATTATTGAATATTGTTGTAGGGTGATTTTAGGTCCGTGTTGTAGTTAATAATTGAAGTATCTTTAAGCTTTGGTTTAAGCTCAGTCGCTTAGTTTAGAACATTGACTTTTAAATATTTGTGTACAATAGTGTTGAGTGAATTGAAAACATGCTATTAAATTATAAAAATGGACACAAAGTGGCAATTTTTTCATTTCCAAAAGAACCTGAATTAAGGCAGTGGGTAAATCCAATTAAAAGGGAAATATCATTTGTTCCATCCAAGAATACCCCACTTCAAAAAACAATATTTATATCGTACGTTGTACCATACTACCTTTGCGTCACTCTTCGATACTTCAATAGGCCCCTTCTGTGTGTTAGCCGCGTGAGAATCCATATTGAAGTGAAACTTCTGAGGGCCAAAATTGAAGGCGGCGACACACGCGTTGACACACGACCTAGCGAGACGGAAATCTGTAACGGATATAAGGCTGCTGCTTGCTGTTTAAGCGTAAGAAGTTTCACCTCAAATATGAGCACATAGTGCACATAGAATTTTTTTATTTATGTAATACGAGAATTTCGGTTTCTCCAGATTGCGTCTCAAGAATATCGATCAATAAATTAGTTTATAGTAATGTGTATAGTGTACGTGTAGTGTTAGAGCAATAACATTATTGAGTCGGTTTTGGTACTTACCGTTGCTCGCACATGGCTTCAGAGTTGCGCGCGCATCACATTGTTGACAAACACATGAATTTAGATTTGGATTTTTACATTTTCACTTCACGCATTAACCCACATTAAAAAAAGGCAACAAACATAACTGAACAAAATATAAAAACATCGACGGGATTCGAACCCTGGCCGCCGTATCACAAACTCAACATCCAACCACTGAACTACGAGACCACTTGAAACCAATTCGCTGGACCATAAATAGTGTTTGTCAACAATATAATGCGCGTGCAACTCTTAAGCCCTGTGATGTGGTCCGGAAAACGTCTACTGTTTTGGTTAGAAGCGTGTGACAGAATGTACCGAAGAAAAGGAGGAATATCGGATGAAAGTAATGAATTAGAGGAACAATTGCTTAAATTAAAAATATGATTAGATCTATTGGAAGGGGTTCCGCACCCAACGTAGTTGCTGATATCAGGTTAAATTTAAGTGCTAATGCTTGGTGTATTATTTCCGCTGCGATGTTATAGCTTTCTGTGTATGCCGTACCCGCAAGTGTTTTGCATATTACATGTAGAATTGTTTCCTTCGGGTGTGCGGCAAACAGGTGGGCAGGATTATCTAGGAGATCATTTACCTGATTGGCTTTGACAGCACACTTCGGGACTTCGGTACAATGTTAAAAAAGTAGGACGTTTCTTGCGAATGAATTTATGACGAAACTGACCAAGGCACAAGACAACCTGTATCGAAATGCATACGCCTAATAGTCGTGAACGCTGGAGGAGAAAATGGTTTCTTGCCAAATTCATATGCCAGATGGAAGTCACACTGCAGTAGGTACTGGGGATTAACATAATGAGATGAATTTGAAAAATTATGAAAAGTGGGTAAAGCCGGCGCCACACGATGTGTCAAACGTTGGAACCAACGATGGATACAATGTTTGAGCCAAGCTTGGACTCAAAATCGGCAACTATACTATAGCATTTGCAAATTACTTCTGCCACACAGACCACACACACACGCACCAGGCGAATGTTGGATCCAACATTGGGAGGAAATATTCGGGACTACTTGTTGCCATTTTTACGTCCATTTTGCGCAGGTTTCAGTTCTGCCGTTTTAATTTAGATGCTTTCAGCTCTGGCCCTGACCTTTTTGAACTGCATCTTTTCTTTTTTGGAAATATTTGAAATTTGAAAAAAAAAAGAAAATGTACTACACTGTAACGGCTGGCATCGTGGTTTTATCTTGTGCTAAATTGGTGTTATAACAAAAAAGATAATTTTATGCATATACCTTGACCTCCGAACAAGAAAACAAACCAAAACTATCAATAATGAAATTAAACTATCGATAGACCTGAACCACTCGTGTAGCCGTTCCACAAATGTTGCTTCTGACGTTTGAAGCATCATTTGAAGCAGGTCAAAAATACCGATACTCGGCAGAACGTCTTCAGTCAAGATTGGTAACTCCCAATCTTGGTCTCCATCAGTGTCCAACGTTGGACGCGTGAAATTCTATGTTACACGGCCACACGATGCTACAAATGTCGATGTGGCCATCAACGTTGGAATATGTTTGACATACCCGACACCGTGTGGGGCCGGCTTAAAAACATCCTAGTGCCCTAAGAGTGTAAAGTAATCGACAAAGCGCCATATCACAATAGGCAAATAGATAAATAAGTGTCCTACATCGTTAACAAAGAAAGATGACATGAAAAAGTGATCAAGCGAGAATAAAATGTTAAAACCGGAGCTCCACAGTCTCATTAAAATGGCGAAACCAAGGGAAAAAACTTATAAGATCGATGAAATATTTTCCAGTGCTGGATAAACCATGGTGCGACTACCTCCGTATCTTCCTGACCTTAACCATTGTCTTATAAACAAGGCCTTAACCCTATTGAACTAGTGTGGGCATAGATGAAGGAGTTTGTGATTTGTGTCTAGAAGGAACGTAACCCTTAATTTGACCGATGAATTTTTTGAACAGTTTACGGTGGAGCAGTGGAAATCACGCTGTGAAAAGCAAAGAGAATTGAGATTGTGGATCTCTGATGATAATTTAAGCAAGGGTTCCCTGTCGGGAATAGAAGAAATACCATCATGAAAGTAATAAATATACTTAGGTTAACTACCTATCTTTATTATAATTATGTAATATTTTGTGATATTATTTGTTCTGTTAGGTATAATATTAATATAGTTCCTGATATTATTAGTACTTAAATATGATAATTGAAAAATGTTTTCTTTCTTGTTCAAATTTATTTGAATGTAAAATTATTGTAAATGTAATATTTGTATTATTTTTTTTGGAGTATTGTGTACTAGCCAAGTATTGCCAATAAAAATTCTTTCTTTTAATGGTACGAAATAATAAATGCTGATTAAATATGCGCAACCCACACCTGATTTTATTGCTGATTTGGCTTATTATCATTCCAACCATAAATATCATAACAATAAAAGCATAATTCCCAAAATCGTATCACTTAATTTAAACGCATAAACCTGTCTGACATGAACATAAAAATCATCATCTACCTCCAGCAACAACACAATATGTTACTATCAAAACGCAAGAGGACTTACAACAAAAATGAGTACCAGATTGTAGCAATAACTGAATCGTGGCTCCACGAATGCGGAATTATTTGACGACTACTACATGGTTTTCCGAAGCGACCGCAAATTACGGGAAATCAACGTCTCCCGAGGAGGTGGTATGCTGTTGGCTGCTTCCAGGGAGTTTGAGGCGAATCAACTTGACGTATCAGGCATCCAAGATCAAAACCCTAGGGTTGATATAGTTGGCAGTAAGATTGTTGCTAAATTTAAAACACTAAATGAGTATATGATATGTGCTAGTTATATATATATTCCCCCCAATCTCGAGGCATATGAATACCAGTCTTTTTTTGATTCCCTCGAGACATGCCCTCTCTTTTTGGATAGTGATCTAGTAATTATGGGGGATTTCAACCTACCAAATTTCAATGTGGAGATCGCTCTAGACTTTGCTAACCGCTATAATCTAGTTCAGTATAATTATGTTCTTAATCTCAATGGTACTCTTTGCGAATGTTCCATGTCAGGCTGCGCGAAATCCGATGCCTTTTGTTCCCGACGACGGCCATCATCCTGCGCTCGGCATAGACTTAAACATATCAATAAATAAATTGACACCTATTAAAGCCAAAAACACACAAACATGTTACAACTATCGCAAAGCTAACTTTCATAAATTATATAATCTGTTGTCGGGTGCTGACTGGTCTCCTCTGGGAGATTATGCTTCGCCTGATGGCGCCTGCAACTATTTTTACTAGACATTTTATTCGATTCTTGATAAATGTGTTCCCCTATTAACCATAGTAGAGAGTATCCAGTTTGGTATAGCTCCGCTACCATAAAAACCATTGAATCTAAGGCACGAATTCGTAAAAAACTCAAATTCTACCGAACTACTAAATCAGTTTCGTACTCTTAGAGCTAAAATAAAACGAGATATTGATACTGATTATGGAGAATTACACTGCCCGTTGCGAGGCGAGCATTAGCTCTGACCCTTCCCAGTTTTGTTCTTATTCTCGGTCCAGACGGAGCCAACAGAGCTTCTCAAACCTCGTCTACCTGAACGGCGTTGAATGCAGTGGGTCTCGGGGGGTTGTAGACGCATTTCCGCCTTTTTTGAAAGTGTATACTCATTACTCACCAAAGATGGGTGTCCCTTTCCAACCGCCCATCTATTCTAACAATGTATATCTATTTATGAAATCGCTCTCGGACTCTGATATTTTGAAGGCACTTTGCAAACTCAAGCCAAAAATGAGTTAGAGTCCCGACAACGCGCCAAGCTTTTTGGCGCGTGACTGCAGATTTGTGCTGCTTCAACCTATCTCTTATATCCTCAATTTATGTCTAAAAAATGATCGGTCTCCGGACTGCTGGAAAACCGCGAAAATCTGTCCAATATTTAAAAAGATCAGGGTCGATTTGGTCGACAACTACAGACCCATATGTCTACTTAGTGTGTTCGCAAAGGTCTTTGAAATGGCGATGTGTGAAAGAATCTTTTCAGAGGTAAGATGCGTACTTTCACCACTAGCAGCACGGATTTTTTTCTGCAAGAAGTACTGTTACTAACCTAGCTTCTTTTATGCAATATACCAGTAACGCTGTAAATTCCCAACTGCAAGTTGACACAGTATACACCGACTACTCAACGGCCTTTGATCGAGTTGATCACTCGATACTCTTGAGGAAGCTGGCTGCTTTTGGATTCGATCAAAAACTTTGCAATTTTATCTCCTCATATCTTTCAAACCGCCAGCTTTATGTTGAGCATAGATGACATAGATCCTCATCTTTCGAAGCTATCAGTGGAGCTCCAAAGGGCAGCAATCTAGCCCCCCTGCTATTTTCGTTGTTTATTAGTGACTTAACTGAGAAATTTAACAGCAACGTCCTTCTCTTCGCTGATGACCTTAAACTTTTCTCAACCATGTTTTAGGCTCTAGAAAGACCTTGGTAGCATGAATCAATGGAGCACGGCTAACATGGTTCCCCTTAACGTCGACAAATGCAAAATCATGACATTTTCTTTGAAAAATAATCCCATTCTATTTCAGTATAGTATAATATCGTCAGTTTTGGAACGAGTTGCGAGCTTTATAGACCTTGGCGTGTACTTTGAGCCGGGACTCTCTTTCAACACACATGTTCAAAAAACAAGGGACGCATCCATAGCGATGCTGGGATTTGTGATTCGAACGTGCAAGCCTTTCGAGAATATCCAGTCACTCAGAGTATTATACCATTCGTATGTACGCTCCACGCTGGAATACGCATCCTTAATATGGTGCCCTTTCTATCAAAAATACATTAACGCTATTGACAGCGTTCAGAGAAGGCTTGTGAAATATCTTGCTTTTAAAACAGATGGTACTTACCCTGCTCATGGTATCGATCATACATTGTTGCTTGGTAGGTTTGGATTCCGTCACTTGCCCAAAGGCGAAATTATGTCTGTTTACTATTTTTATTTAAACTAGTTAGGGGCTTTGGTAGACTCCGATCATCTGCGGAGTGGTTTATTTTTCCGTGTTCCTCCTATTGCTACAAGATCCAGGACCTTATTCTACCTGCCATCAGCATCAAACAATCTAATGCTAAGAGAACCCATATATAAAATGTGTGCCCAGTTCAACAATATTGCTGACAATCTCGATATTTTTCATATGTCATTAAGTCAAGATCTCGTATCGACATAAAAAACTAATTTTTATATAATTTGTGATTTAAATTTGTATTATGCAATTTATTATAACTATGAACTAACACAAGGTGTTAAATATTATTACCTATTCACTAATTTGCATTTTTCACTTCTTTATATTTGTACATTATGGTCTTATGAATGGATTTCCTGTTAGACAGAAATGCTTAAATAAGTAAATAAATAAATAGATAATAATTACATAAATAGCAAATAGGTAAACAGGACTATATAGTACCGCTAATTGCTAGCCATACCAAGTGTACTTTTTTTTTTGTTGAGGTGTAAAAATGCTCTCTTATGCACACCCTCGGTTGAGGGTAGTGTGGGACTCTCCTCTCTGGGCATACCCACTAAAAATTCACCATCTTTCATTGATGCTAGTGACTCTTGTCACTCTTACATCATCCTTCATTGGCGTGTTGGCCTCCTGTTGTTCTTGATGATTCTAGGCAGGATGTTGTGTTTGTGATATGATGTTTTGGAGTGTGTGTTAGTGGGTTAGTTATTTTTGGGGTTTTTCTGTAGTATTTAGCTACAGTTTTTTATGGGTTAGTAAGTGTTAATATTATTTTTGGTGGTTTTTTATTTTTATGATTTTTATGTGTTTTTTGTGTTTATTGTGGCCCTCCTACGGTGGTTCTCGTAGGCTTTTGAGCCTTGTTCTTCTTGGCCGGTCTTCCCCGTCAAAAAGTGATGTTATTAGTGGATTTGTGTGATTGTGTACTTGTTCCAAGAATCTAACATGTCTGTTTGTTAGGTGTGCGTGAATTGTTTCGACTTTTAGGTCGGCGTGTATGTTAGTGTTGCGAATGTACCATGGTGCTTTTGTGATTTGTCTAGTGTTTTGTTTTGGAAAACTTGCAGTTTTTTCTTGTTTGTTTTGCTTGGGTGTATGTATGCAATAGCTCCGTAGAGGACTTTGGGCTTGATAACTTGGTTGTAGAGTGGTAATTTGTTTTTGATTGACATTGAACTATTTCTGTTAATTAAAGGATAGAAGGCTTGCTTTGCTGCAATGCCTATGTTAATTTTGTTTTGAATGTGTTGATTAAATGAAAGTTTGCTGTCTAGGGTTATCCCTAGATATTTGAGAGTTTTGTCCCACCTTATCTCGGTGTTTCCTAGGTTTAAATTTGCAGGTAAGCCACGTTTGTTGCTAATGAGCATTGACTGTGTTTTATCGTTATTAATTTTGATGTTCCAAGTTTCTGCCCAGTCGTCTATGGAATTTAGGTGTTGTTGTACAGGGTGGCTCGAATTCGTGTCTATGTATGGGGAACTCGAAAACCGTGAGAGATACAGTGTCGGTCAAATCAAGGCAAAATTGCGCATTTAGGTGCCTAACAATATGCCGTTTAGAAAGTTTAAAAATTCCAAGTAATTCCGGAGATATACGAAAAAAACCGAAATTTTGAAAAATCGTTTTATTTTTTTTCTGAGCTTATTTAAAAACGGATTTCAAATTGAATTGCACTTTTGCATTGCCACTTTTTCCGCTCTATCCAATGATAGTGTCCAGTTTGAAATCCGACGTTTCGTCTCCAAGGGATCATCATTAACTTTCTTTTTTTAAATACGAACTTTAATTTTTTTTATTGTTTTTCGGATGGTATTGGCGTTATTAATATGATTATGTGTTTTTATTTATTTTTTTTTTTTTTTTTATTTTTATTAATATTTTTTTAATTATATATTTTGCTCTGGCGTAATTTTAAACATTTTAAGGTAGAGGTACTTTTGAAATATTTATATTCTATAAAAATGTTTTATTTTGTTTTTGTATTAAGTGGAAAATTGGAGCGTATTAAAAATAAAAAATAGCAAAATTATTTCTTACGAGAATATTAAATAGAGAGAATATTAAATAAAATCACGCCAAAGCAAAATATGTAAAATAAAAATAATAAAAAAATACTAGAAATAAAAAAAATAAACTTAATTAAAACACATACTCATATTAATTTCAAACTGGATATCATCATTGGATAGAGCGGAAAAAATGGCAATGCAAAAGTGCAATTAGATCTGAAATTCGTTTTTAAATAAGCCCAGGAAAAAAATAAAACGATTTTTCAAAATTTCGTTTTTTTCCGGATCTCTCCGTAAATACTCGGAATTTTAAAACTTTCTAAACGGCATATTGTTAGGCACCTAAATGCGCAATTTTGCCTTAATTTGACCGACACTGTATCTCTCATGGTTTTGGAGTTCCCCATACATAGACACGAATTCGAGCCACCCTGTACATCTATTTTGAGTATTGCTGTGTTTATAAGTGTTGAATATATGCAGATGTCATCTGCATATATTGAGAGTTGTACGTGTGGGTGTCTGGGTACATCCGCTGTGAATAGCGAGTATAGTGTTGGGGATAGCGGGGAACCCTGGGGGACTCCCGCTTCCATGTATCTTGTGGTTGATAGTTCAGAGTTTATTTGGGTGACGAATGTTCTTTGTTTTAAGAAAGAAGCAATGAGTTGTGTTATGGGTAGTGGCAGGTTATGTTGTGTGTATAGTTTGTGAATGAGTCCCTCATGCCACACTTTGTCGAAGGCTTTTTCGATGTCGAGGGTTACAACTGCAGTTGATGCCCGCCTTTGCAGTCCTCTAGTCGCATCCTCAACCAGCCTGGCAAGCTGGAGCTCCGTGCTGTGGTTTTTCCTAAACCCAAATTGTTCATTTGGGATTAGATTGTGTTCTGTTATGTGAGTGTTTAATCTGTTTAGTATGAGGCGTTCTGTTAGCTTGCTCAAGGTAGAGAGCAAGCTAATAGGTCGCCAGTGTTGTGGGAATGTTAGATTCTTGTTTGGTTTTGGGATGAGGATTATTTTTGCTTTTTTCCATGATGCTGGAAAGTGTTTCAGTTGTAGTGTTTTGTTTATTATGTATGTTAGTTTTCGTATTGCTACGTCTGGTAGGTTTTTGAGTGCTTTGTTTTGTATGTTGTCTAGTCCTGGAGCCTTTTTTGGGTTTAGTTGCGCAATTAATTGCGCAACTTCGTCGGTGTTTGTTTGTTGTGTTTCGTCTTCTGGGTGTTCGTTAATTTCGGTCATGATTGCTCTGTAAGATCTCTCTATGGCTGCTTCGTGTTCAATATACTGCGCTCCATCTCCCAAGGTGAATTGAGACTCCAGCGAATCTGCGAAGGCCTCGGCCTTCGCTTCGCTAGAGTACGCCCAACCCCTCAAGCCGTGGATTGCCGGATATATCATCTTGCTTTTATGCTGCATAGTTTTAGCAATTCTCCATAGAGAGCTGTTTTGTATGTTTAGTGTTGTTAGGTATTCCGTCCATTTGTTGTTTTTGTGGTTTTTTATGTCTGTTTTTATTGTGTTTGTTAGTCTGTTTCCTTGTCTGTTGAGTTCTGCGTTGCCTGTTAGTTTAGCTCGTTTTTTCAGTCTGTTTCTTAGTCTTATGTTTTGTTTTATGTTTTCTGGTAGTGTATATGGGTTGTTTTGTCTTGTGTGTACTGTTTTCTTAGCTGTGTTTATTGCTATTTGTAACTCTTCGGTGAAGCCTACAACTTGGTTGTCCAGCTCCGCCTTGGAGTTTATGTGTGGAATTGGTTGTATGTTATCTGTTAAGTGTTTTTTGAAAATGTTCCAGTGAATAAATGTTTGCGTGTTTGCTCGTGCGTTTTCGTGTATGTTGTTTATTGTAATGCCAATCGGAGAATGATCTGAGGCAGATAGATCCTCCAGATTGTCTATAACAACGTTGTGTGGAATGTTTTGTGTAATGGCAATGTCTAGTATGTCGGCTGATTCACCGCGAAAGTGTGTTGGTTCTGTGGGAGCGAGTACAGTGTAATGTAATGTTTCTGCGGTCCTGAGTAATATAGTACCATTCGGATTCGTGGTTCTACATCCCCAGGTCCTGTGTTTTGCGTTGGAGTCCCCGGCCGCTAAAACCGGGTATGTGTAATCGAGTAGTTTTTCCATTTCTGCGTGTGTTAGTTTATTTCGTGGTGGCCTGTATACCGAGTGTACCACAATATCGCCGTCAGTTAGACTGACTTTGATACTGGTTACCTCTAATATCTCAGATTGTGGCGAGCGTATAGTGTCATGCGTGATGCTGTTTTTTTATAAAAATGGCCGTGCCGCCTCCCACGCGGTCCGGTCTCTCATTTCTATAAATTGTATAGTTTTGTACAGGGTGTCTGGTTATAAATGTAACCCCCCTTCAGTACTATAAGGTTTGTTGGGTCTAGCGATAATAGTTACCACGTAAATTGCAAGAATGTCGGGTATATGATTATTACTGAACCCCTCTCCTAAATTCTTTATTTGGTGAGCTAGAAAAAAATTTTGTATACAAAAGTTGTAGGTTCCATCAGAAACTTTTCTGCGGTGTTACTAGAAAAACAATTGAACATCAGAAAAGCTTCTGAAGGAAGAATTTTTTTCAAGCTCACGAAATAAATAATTTTGGAGAGGGGTTCAGTAATAATCAGTTTCCCGACATTCTTGCAATTGACGTTGTAACTATTATAGCTAGACCCAACAAACCTTATAGTACTGAACTCGCCTTAAAGAGTGCTATCGATATACAGAAGAATATACAGGGTGTCCCATTAAAAAATATATATTTTAATCTGTACAGTAGAATTTCGATGTTCAATTGTTTTTCTAGTAACACAGCAGAAAACTGTATGAAAATCCCTACAACTTTTGTATTTAACATTTTTTTTATACGAGGGCAAATTAAAAAGTTAAAGGGGGGTTACATTTATAACCGGACACCCTGTACGTGTAAATACGTGTGTGGACGTAGGTAAGTTTCTTGGACTAGCGCTATGTCTATGTTATTCTCAATCAGATATTTCGCAAACTCGTATCTCTTGGGATAGAGGGAGTTCGCGTTCCAACGGATTAAGAATAGGTGAGTAGGTGTATTAGCCATTGAGATTAGCGAATAATCTCAATGTTGGGTTGTTCTGGATTAGTGTGGTTATCGTGTTTATTTTTGCTGTTATCTCCTCCTCGGACATAGTCAGCAGTGCAAATATGTTGTTGTTTTGTGTGTTTGTGTTTTTAGCGTTAGTGTCATTTTTAGTGGTTTTGTTAGTGCTTGAGTTTTGTGTAATGTTTTGGGTGATTGGTTTTGCCGCTTGGGCGTAACTGATGTTCGTGTTCACTGGTCGTGTTTGGGTGATGGGTCGTTTTTGTTTATTGTTGGGGTTTTTCGGGCAAGTTGAGTAGCTTGCCGGGTGTTCCCCTCCACAGTTGCAACATTTTGGCGGGGTATTCATGGGCTTTTTGCAGTCCCTGTAGTGGTGGTTGCCAGCGCATTTATGGCATACTGGGACTGCGTGGCAATTTGTGACTGAGTGGCCAAATTGTTGGCACCTGTGGCACTGATTGTGCACACGGTGCTTGCTGCCTCTCTGAACCTCGACTACTACTGGCATGTAGTTGATCCGGGTTTCGTTGAGGATGTTGCTGTCTGTTTGTGGGACTAGAACTTTTAACATCTCTGTTGAGATGTTTCTCCTTGATCCGGTTTTGAGCCAGAACATTTCTTGGCGATGAGGTCGTTCTTAATCTCCGACAATGGGATGAGACCGTCTAGTCCCTTGATTACTATGGTTAGTTTCCTATCTTCCGGTAGGAAATATACATTATATGAATACTTTTTATTTGAAAGGTAGGTGGTGATCCTTCTGTGATCACTTGAGGTGGCGGGGGTGATTTGGATCCCCAGGCTGAATTTTTTGACGTCTCCGAAAGCTATTTTCGAATACGTCAAATCTTGATGAATTCTTACCCAGTGTTCTGGGCATCGACTGATTATTGGTACCACTTCGGATTTTTTAGGTGTCTTTGGGGGCTCTGAGGCTAGGTGGGTGGTTGAGGGGTCTACTCCCAGATACTTGTTGATTGACTCATGTGTGGTCACATTCGTCGTTTTTGGTATATTTGGCCTAGAGCTTGGGTTTTGTGTTATTGGGGGGCTCAGTGCCCTAGGCCGTTTGAGAGGTGGGAACTCTCTTTTATTAGACGGTGGCTGTTCGGAGTCAAAAATCGTGTCCATTCCTTCCTCCGTGGGGGTTGGTTGATTTGCGTGAGAGTGTGGGTTTGTATTTGTCTGATTTTGTTTTGGGCACTTACGTGTACTTGTTCCTGCCTGCCTGCGGGAATTTAAAGGAGTACTGTTAAATTTACGCATGGCTCTCCGCTCGCTTCGCTCAAAAAACCTAACACAAATACGCGAACAGAAACAAACATAACCTTAAAAAATAAAAAACATATCTTACCACTTACCACTGGATTCGAACCCAGGATTTGCGTCTAGGGAAACCGTTCAGCTTTTCATCATTCAATCATTCCAACCCTCGGTGTTGTTTGTGATTGAATATCTTACTGCTGCTTCCCGATTGGATGTAAGTACAAATACTACCTGTAAATAATCGGTTGTGTGAATTGTTGTTGGAAAAGATGTAAGATTGGATTGTCGTACTGCATTTTTTTTTTTTCCTGATTTTGGGTATGCTTTGGGTAGTTTTGGTTAGTTCCTGTTCGTTGAGCCTCACTAGCGAGCGAAACGAGCGGAGGGCCATGCGTGAAGTGAAATATTAGTTTATTGATCAAAAAAAATTGTGTATTACAGTAGATATACAGCAGCTTGCATGTGTTTCCGCGAATATATTCCATATCTAACCTAGGCATGCGCGATACGATACGATATTCCAGTGTATCGATACTTTTACGTCCGATATTCGATATTTAGGATCGATACATTGCTTTGCGATACATTGCAAGTGTCGATATAGCTGTGTTGTATCGATACCTTACGATCCGGGAAGTTTTTTAGTTGCAGCGATTAGCAATATTTTCTGCCTACTAGCGAATACCCATTTCACGCAACCTTTATTCTTCGTTTGCTATAAACTGCATATACTGGGAATATCATAGGGTCTCTATAAGCTGAATGAATCCCCGATATCCACTGCAGACCTTTTTGGAAATATCCGCCCGAGTCCTGCCTGACGAGTCCTATGCTTACAATGCTTACATTTGTATTTTCGTTACTTCACGCATGATCCTTCGCTCGCTACGCAGCAAACAAAAACTGACGAAAACTGACCTAAGGCAAGCCCAAAATGAAGAAAAAACTATTTACAAACATAACCTTAAAAAAGAATCATGTCTTGTCACTGGAATCGAACTCGAGCCGCCATATCAGAGACCCAGCAATCTAACCACTAAGCCAAGAGGCTCGCTGAAAGCAATATGCTGGACCATAAAGACATATATTTGTCATTATACACATTTCACATTTATAATGCCCAGGACTCGTCAGGCGGGAGGACTCGTGTGGATATTTCCAGGTTCTAGGAGTGTCAGTGCACGGAGAATTTCGTACCATCACTCCTATCAACAAACAAAATTAAATGAAGAACTAGGCCGTTGGAAAATTTATCTACATACTGTTTTTGTACTATGATTTCGATAACAATTTAGGATAAGACAAAAGAAGAAATATGCTTTGTTTTTTATTTGTAAATTTTAGGAACAATAATAATAATAATAATAAATATCTTTTGATGATGATGCAGATTATTTAATTCAATTTATCAGTCAATTATCACTATATTTTGTTTTGGAATATCAGTACCGTTAACTTGGCATCATGAAAATCTCGGATCGTTAAGGTATCGATAATTCTAGTATCGATACCTTATACGATATTTTACTGTATGGATACTTTGCATTTAAAGATCCTTTACATAAATAGTGCACTATGTAAAAATCGACATCTCCTATTGGTCGATCCATCTCGTATTACGATATATCTACGTGATGCAGTCGGTTTCTGTCAAGAACTCTCGTGGTGTAGAGGTTTATATGGCTGAGTTTCACTTGGACGGCCGAGGTTCGAACCCCGTCGCTATTTTTTATTATTTTTTTTTAAGATTATGTTTCTAAACAGTTTTTTTCTTGATTTTGGGTATGTCTTGGGTTAGTTTGGGTTAGCACCTGGTTGGTTTCCTTTTGTTGAGTTAGTTTGGGTTTTTTTTAGTGCACTATTTGTGTAGAGGATCTTATAATGAGGATACTTTACGTTTCGATTCCAAATATCGATACTGTTGAGTGTATCGCGCATTCCTAAATTTAACCTCAAAATACGCGGCAAACGCATGCACAAGACCGCGTTGGAACGTTCGAATAATGGAAGATGAAGATGGACTGTTGAAGACATATGTCTAGAGGCTGACCATAACTCTGAGCATACTAATGTGGGTTGCCTAAATTCACTTTTCGCATGGCCATCCGCTCGCTTCGCTTGTTACGGGGGCTCAAGAAAAAGAAACTAACCAGGTGCTAACCCAAACTAACCCAAGAAATGCCCAAAATCAAGAAAAAAAAAACTGTTTTGAAATATAACCTTAAAAAAATAAAAAAAAACCGACGGGGTTTGATCCGAGAATACTAAACTGTGAAGTTTAATATTCTCGGGTTTGATCCCGAGTCGCCGAAGTAAAGCCCAACCATACAGACCTCTAGATCATCAGGGCACATACAAACGATTGGTTGTATCACGAAGTACATGAAAACAGTTTATTGCACAATCCTGCTCAGAGTTGTGGGTCAGCCCCTAGACATAATTCTGTTGAACGGTCCCCCTAGACGCAAGTCGAACTCGGGCAGCCACGCGCCGTATCACAAGCGCAGGATCTGCCCACTGGGCTACGAAACCTCTTGAAGGCAATTTGCTGGACCATCTAGACTCTAGACATGAGTAAAGCGGTAATGAGCGCAACGTCATAAACAGCTGATCATAAAACGCAACTGCGCCTGATTGCGAATAGTTATACCGCAACCGCAGAGACTAGATGCTAGCAGCCCATGATACAAAGAAAACTTTGTATCATGCTAGCAGCCTATTTTTAAATTTTTAAGCAGAATCAGAATGTCTTGTTTTTTTGTTTTTTAATATAATATTATCTATCGTAGCTCACAATGTCGCCGGCAGTGATAGAAACGTCACAGCGACATCTTCACGAAGTAGAGACGTACGTCGCTAGCGAAGGCACTCAGTTGCAATTGCACAGGGTGCAAAATATTTTAGAGAATTTTAATAAGATTCTGAGTGAGCGAGAAAAAATCGCCCTTCACGAAGACCTCGTAAACTGGTGTCAGGTAGGTTTGATAGAAATGTAATATTAGTGAATAAACTCCGATTTTGTATAAATACACACAGTTTTTCGTTCGTAGGGGAAATGTGTCCGAGTTGGCATACATTTCGTAATTATTTTTTTCTGTTATTTTTGGGATTTACGGGCTAAAACTTGATAGTTAGATAAGACAATTTTTTTAATTAAATTTTTTTAAAAAATCACCTTGGTATGCCATCTCGGGCTGAGCATTTCGGGTAAGATGGCATGGTATGTCATCTTGCCCGAATTACCAAGTTACTTAAACTAAATACCCTAAATATAAGATGAAACTAAATTTTCAAATAAAGTTTATTAAAAAAAATACATAAATGAAAAACATTATTCTTTAAAAAATATGAATAAAACAGTTAGGCACCTAACTGATACAGAGTTAGGTACAATTATTAATACCTATAACTAAAATGAACAAAACCTAAAGATATAAAAAACACAAATATTATTGATTAAAAAAGTAAAGTTAAAACAAAGCAGGGAGTAGGTACCTAAGCTAAACATAAACTTCACATATATACTGCTTTGTTTTGAAGTGGCAACATGCACATTCGCATTCGCCAATTTATTACAAGACAAGCAACAAATCCATTTTTCATTTCGTTTGGAGCGAGAAAATAGTCCATTGCAAAAGATGCAGGCAGTATCATCTTCATCGTCACTGATCTCTATCTCTGATTTATCTTGTATGGTCGGTATTAAGCTGTTTGCAATTGTAGCAGTTTTTCTAGATGCAGGTTTAATTTTGGGATCAGTATCATGAAAAATTTCAGATTTGATTTTTTGGCCTCCTTTCTAAGTAACTCAGCATTCTTGTCTGCAGTTTTCATTTTTAAAAGTTCTATTTCGGGTGTTGTGTTTAAGGACGCCGTATTTAGAAGGGCTGTTGCGTTTTCTTTTCTCATATTAGTAGCTTTTGGTAAAGGTGAAATTTCGGAGGATAACATTAAGCAAGATGTTGGTAACTTATTTATTTTTTTTTGCAATATTTTATTTTGTATGCAGATGGTCCGGCTACCTGCGAATTATCTTCTGTATTAAAATTCTCATTTCTTTGCTCTATATTGCTTTCCTCTTCTGTCGTTCTGTCGTTATTATTCGGTTCTTTATCTTCTTCTGACCTTTTCTCGTTATATTTTGGTTGTTCAATGTTCTGATTGTAGTTGGTGGTTTCTGCCGGCTCAAACATCCAATCCGGAAATACATCTTTATTAAAAGGGTATATACCCATTTTAAACAAAACCATTGTCAGCATTGTTCATAGTAGCTGCTTTCTGGTAGGCAGCCTTAAAAATCTTTCCTACCTGAAAATGAGTGACCACAATTCCAGGATTCTGTTTTAACCAGCTAGTAATTTCTTGATTGTAGTAAGTCGAGAGTGGTCCAAAGAATGTGACATCTAATGGCTGTACCTACCCTATGGAAACAGTGCTGTGGTAGACAAAATAAAATAATGCCTTTACCTTTCGCATAAATCTGGGCCTCTAACGATTTGTGGCTTATATGCCCATCTAGTATCAGCAACACTTTTTCTGTTCCTATAGGTTTTACAGTTTCAGCAAAAAATTTAAGCCCCTTTAAAAAATTTCGGAAGTTGTCCATGCGTTCTGCTGAGGAAAGCCAATTGAACCAGGAGGAGAATCGTCCATTAGTTCGTTTTTCATGTTTTTGCGCGGAAAAATAAAACACTGCGGTAAATAAGACCCGGAAGCACTCATTGCACAAACGACTGTTAAGTGCTGCCCACGTTCCGCACTACTTAATACCCCCACTTGTCTTTTTCCTTTGGTTGCATAAACCTTGCAATTTTTTGAAGCAATTGTTGGCATATTATGCCAACTAACCCGAAACTATAATATGCCAACTCGCCCGAAACCACTTTTTTAAAAACAAGACCGATTTACTCACAACTACAATACAATATAGCATATAGCAATGTTTGTACCATAGGAGTTTAAGGTTATGTTTACAAAATCATTTTTACGTTTGTTAAAATTTAAAAAAATATCAGGAGGGTTTTGTTTTTGAGCAAATTGTAAGAGCAAATTAAACATTTCTTATCTTCAAAAAAAAAAAAAACAATATTAATTAACGTCTTTGTCTATTATCGGAGGACATCACGAATACATTTGTCGGCTTGTACACTTTTTGGAAGCCGGGAAAATACCACTATGCCAACTCGTCCGGTATGCCAACTCAGGCACATTTCCCCTAATTTAAAATTTAAAAAAGGGTTTATATCTCAAATGACACTCGTTATCGATCGCTACCAAATCCAAGAACGAATGACCCCACGAATCTTGAAATATTCAGGATGAGCCAACATGTATCTCGTCTTTACAGGAGCCCAAATTCGAATTAAAAAAATCTTAGTTTTTCTCTATTCGTGCATTTGAGTTAAAAACTGCAAATTTAATAACAACATATTTCCAAAACTAGAAGTTTTCCGGGAAAACAGCGATCATTTCCGAATTCTGCAGGTTCGTAAGTAGGGGTATAGTAGCACCTTTCCTCAAAAAAAATTACAAATTTTAAAGTCTATGAAATAATTGTCTTAACTAACTAATTCGACAGCGTTGATCAAGAAAATATCATTAGTCGTTCTCTAATCGGTTCGGATTTCCAGTAAAGCACAAAAATTTCACGAAAATCTCTCAAATTTGCAGACTCTGAGAAAATCGCAGTTCAGTTATAAAAATGTAAAACCGTAACATCTCTTGGCCGCTTTTACTATAAATATTTTTCCGAAATTTACTGTATCTCGTAAATCGGGACCATTCTTGGGGAATTTTTATGTCACATGACAACAAAATAATAAATAATAGCCCCAAATTGTATTGCACGGCTTAAAAACGCTACCTCTTCATTATCCTTGTTTTTAGGATTTCAACGTTAGAGTGTCGTTGTTGCTAAGAATGGGACTTCAGGACAATGACGGCCAATTCACAGTAAACAACCTTGACCCGATAGCGGAAAAAATGCTGCAAAACGTCGGCGAAAACATTTATCATAGGACCCAAAACGGACGGATATTGGAAAACCGAAGCAGCAGTAGCAAAAATACCTTGTTGGAAGTGGAGAACGTGAACGAATTGAAATGTTTCGTAGATGAAATGCTCGGCGAGAGGAAGTTGAGTACCGACGGTAAGGACTAAGAGCTAAGAGTAAGAAACATAGGTACTCTTACTTCATTGTCATAGCCAATCTAGGAAAATGTTTAAATGCGACAACACCCCCGATATTTCAATGACGAGCATCCCTATTTATATCCATTCGGTGATTATTGTTTGTATAGTTTAGTTAATCCAAATGCTTTTGTCTTATTTCAGGCAATCCGAACCTGCTTCGACTGTCCTCGCTCACCGAGTCCAAACTGAATAACAACGCCGCTGCCGATGACAGATTTGACAGCATTGCCGTCAACGTTAATGACAACGACACGTTGCAAACCCTGATGACGGACCTGAACGTACGAGACGACTCTGAACAGAACAGTTTCAAGGACGACTTGCTGAGCATGCTCGAGGGGGGTCCGAGCGAAGTCGTTTAGACTGCTTAGTTAACGACAACACGAATTAAATAAGACCGCCCTGACGAATGCATATCACAATAATTTTAAAGGCTGTTTTATATCAAAATGACATTGATGGGTTCGGAACGTTTCGGTGAAATATGTTCGAGGAAACCGCAATCCGCGCACATGCTGAACGCAGCCCAAGTCACATAAGGAACGCAGCCCAAGCCAGATGATAAACGCGGCCAGTAATGAATGCAACCAAAGTGATCAAAGGAACGCAGCAAAATCACAAAGATGTTTACGATGTTGTTAGCCTATTGCATATTTTATCAGTATTACATTTGCAAGAGCGTCTTAGCAAAACCTATAATATTTTGAGTAACGGTTATTAAGCGAGCGGAGAACCATGCGTGAAAAATTAATAATACTCTAACTTGACGTTAACCCCCCAATTAGAAGCGGCTAATATAAGTGGACGTTTTTGAGACTCCGGTCACAGGCTTTCAGATCGACGAGTTACGCGCGTGTTGACAAACACCATATCTTTATGACCCAGCGAATTGCTTTCAAGTGGTCTCGTAGCTCAGTAGTTGAATGATGTATTTCTGATATGCCTTTTTTAAAGCTATTTTTGTAAAAAGTTTTTTCTTTATTTTGAGCATGCCTAGGGTTAGTTTTGTGCGATTGCGCCCCGGAGCGAACGAAGGGCCATGCGTGAAGTGAAAATTAACTGTAAAACAACTCTAAAAGCCTGTGACCCGGTCCACGCACCGTCTCGTGCTAATATAGCATATTGTCGTAGAACTGCATGGAATCTTATTTTGCTGACGGGAGATCGAAACTAGTTAACGTATAGTGTTGTCGCGTCTAAGTAAATAAGGTAAACAGATTTTCTGTGCCAACGTACGGATGGACTGAACCATCATTGTACCACCGAACATATATGTTCGGCGATTGTACAGTTGACGACAAATAAATCCGTACACCCCAACCATACATAATCCCGTTTTCATAATATTGGTGACACGGGCTTCTCACTTTGTTGGTATACGCCTGGTTAGAAAACCAGTTTCGAATTCAGACAGCAGGTGACAATACTTTGACACATTCGAATTCGAATAACATGACAACAACAGACACCTTACAAACCTAAACAAAGTTGTATTTACAATGAAACGATTTAGTGTACGGATTTATTTGTCGTCAACTGTACATGCCAAATTGTATTGGGCTGCGTGAACCATCTAAGTACGATTTCTACTAAATCAATCTATGTATACTTATTATCGGATATTTAAAGCTAAAAGAAACAACTTGCGGATAGATTGAAAATATCACTTTCGTTCCTGCGCATATTTCACTTTTCGCATAGCCCTCGCCCTCCGCTCGCTACGAGGGCTCAAGAAGTGATAATTTCAATCTATCCGCAAATAAAGGAAAATGTCACCCAGATGAGAGAATTTCACAAACATTCGAAAAATTAAACACTATAGATGAACACTTTCTCTGGGACACAAAATAAAATGATTAATTATTCTTAATTTACTTATAGCCGCGTGCGCCGACGTTTTCTTAAGCGAAGAATAACAAAGAGACGCTTAAAAATACATTAGTGATGTTTACTGCTTGCGCCGACGGAAAAAGAGACATACTTTGTTACGTGTGGATTGCCCTGCTCCAGGGTAAATAGCATCGCTTGAGAGCTATGTATGTTTCTCTTTCTATGCAAGTTGAGTAAGGAAGGTAATATTCCAGATCAGAAGGAAATCTAATCTATCGCCGGTCTACAAGGTTTCAGTTTATATTGCACGAACTGAAATATCGCAGACCGGAGGCGATACTTCAGTTCGTAGTGCACTTGTGAATGCATGCGATTTAAAAGACCTGCAATTGGCCAGTATATAGCCCTCCGCTCGCTTCGCTCGCTCCGGAAAAGAAACTGACCAAGTGCTAACCCAAGTCATACCCAAGAAAAACCCAAAAATCAAGAAAAAACTGTTTACTTAAAAAAAACCAAAACCGACCGAATTTGAACCCGGGTCGCCGAAGTGAAGGCCAAGCGTGCAGACCCCTAGACCATCTACTGACTTAAGCTGCATTTACATTCAATTTGAAGTCCAAGTCAAAGTGCAATTCGCAAATATGTCATTTACATTGAACGAATTTTTAGGTTACGTAATTATACGTATGGAATGTTTTATTTTGCTTGTTGTAAATTGCCAGATAATTACAAGTCATTTTTAAGAACAGTTCCTCGTGGAAATCGTTTTTTTTTTAATTACATTGCCTTCAAAAAATCATTTTCATCAAAGTGGGGCCCTTCAAAGTCCATTTTACATGTGTCCGAATTCTTTGATACAAATGTTAATTTATTCCAACACAAAATTGAAATTTACCTAATCCACAGATAAATTAGACCTATCCTAAACAAAGCAACATTAAGAATATTAAGATAAACAAAAATAATCTAACCTATAAATTTATTTTCTGCTTGCGTTTGGCAAGCAGCTTGACAAAATTCAAAGTGCACTTCAAAGTCAACTTCGAATTTTGTCCAATGTAAATGCTACGTGCTGTCACCATATAACAAGCAGGCAAATTTCAACTTGAATTTGACTTCAAATTGAATGTAAATGCGGCTTTACAAACAACTCGTTGCGTCGCGAAGACATGCGTCACGTCATGTAGTTAGCCAATCACGCGCCTCCCATTCACAAGTGAACTGAAATCTCGCAGACCGGAGCTCTCCTTAGGCCAGTGTTGCCAATAGTAGGACAATATTCCTTCTCGCCGGAATTCTAAATCGTGAAGGGAAATTATCTTAGCGAGAATATTTTTGGGTAAAGAGGGAAAACAATCGAAGGTTGGCAACATTACTTCGGAAAATTTGCGTCCAGGTACACCAATTTTTGAGCCTTCACTCATGCGTATGTGTTAATTCGTATATTTTTGATTCAGTAAGGAAGGTAATATTCCAGTTTTGTTTGGTGGAGCGCGCGGATAGTCATTCGTGAAGTTAAATATTAGAAATATATGCGCTGCTGCGAATGCGCAGGTCCGATGGTCGAAAATTTGGTGTACGTAGACGTGAGTCTTCAGAAAGTTGGTGCCTCTGTCCACTAGCGGATATAGACAGCTCGCGAAATGCATTCCCGACGATTGCGCGCGCATCGCGTTGTTTACATTTGTATATATTTTTTACTTCATGGAATGCCCTCCGTTCGCATCGCTTACTCCGGGACACAACCAAACAAAACTAACCCAAATTTTAAAAAATTAACAATCATAACCCACTTCCGGTCCAGCCGTCGAAGGACGAACACGTTGGAAACGGATTACAGAATTCGGCACGGGAAGTGGAAGCTGTTTGCTTAGATAACGTGTTCCAATCCTTCGGGGGGTGTCTGGAAAGTCGTGCCGGCTGGACAGTGTAAGGGGTGGGTCGTGTAGTGTGGGGTGATTCCTACTAGGACTTCAGGGAATTTCCGTGCGTGGTAGCGTGGCCTGAGGGCGGTCGGGGGTGTTCCCTACGGGGATTTGAAGTCTCTGACAGAAAGTGGTTATACCTACAGTGTGCGAAGCCTCCTTGCATAGGAACTCAGTTGTGCATTTCATTAGCTTATAGTTGTGTAAAGCTCGGGAATCACCAGGGGCACAGGCCCGTTTTTCTGGTCTTTCCCACCGAATACAAGGCCCTTCAAACTGGACTAACGTGTAACGGATGTAGAAGGGTAGCTCTACCTCTCCCTAAGCGCCAGGCGAAGGGTGTGCTGGCAAATTGCCTCGTAGCAGCGCCATTCAACCCTCTGTAAAGAGGGTCTAGCATCATCATCATCATCATCAACAATCATAACCTTAAAAAACACATGCCTTTATAAAAATGTCTTGCCACCGACGGGAATCGAACTCGTGCCGTCCCTATCACTAGCACAGAATCTGACTACTGCACTACGAGACATCTTAACATAATTTCATACTTTGCGACCAAGCAACACCTTGAGTGGGCATTGGATCAAACAAGACGTCGCCCGAACCACGGTCACAGGGCTCAGCGTTGCACGCGCATTACATTGTTGACACTCTATATCTTTATGGTTCAGGGAATTGCTTTCAAGTGGTCTCGTAGCTCAATGGTTGGATGCGGCGACCCGGGTTCGATTCCTGTCGATGTTTTTTAATTTTTTTGTTTTCTATTTTTTTTTTTCAAAGTTAAGCTTGTTTCTCTTTTAAATTTGATTAGGTTTGTTTGGTTGCGCCCCGTAGCAAGCGAAGTGAACGGAGGTCCATGCGTGAAGTGAAAAGTAAAACAACTCTGAAGCCCTGTGACCCGATCCGGACAACGTCTGTTTGTTTGAATCAGGGCGTTCGCGGTGTTAGGATACCTCGGATAATTTTCCTTTCAAAATAAAAAAAATTAAATATCTTAAAAGTCGTTTATATAAATAAGATTAAAATATACAATTTAATTAAAAAACTTATAATATACCTAATCATAATCAAAGTGTGCCTATAATAAATACTGAATAATTTACTAGTACTACTTGTACATTTGTAATTCTTTAAGTGATATTGATTGAAGTATCTATCTGATTTAGATTTTTTAGGTGAATACTTGTTTGGCTGCATGAGAGTTATTTTGTCAAGGCCGTGGCACGACACGCTCTTGAAATTTTCGTCTCGCCAGAGAGATAAATTATATGACTCTCTCTCTTTCTTTCCCTCTTATGGAATCGGTAAAAAAGTATTCACTTTTGTCACGTCTACTGTGTTACACGCGATTTTTTTTGAAGTGAATACTTCTTTGGCTGCACGAGTTACGGTATAAACTGTGACGAGACTGATTCTTCAAGGCCGCGTCACGACTCGCTTTAAAATTTTCGTCCCGCAAGAGAGATAAAGTATATGACTCTCTTTAGCTCTTATGGAATCGGTAAAGAACAAAGAAGTATTCACTTCTATCACGTGAACTGTGTTAGACGCGACTTTTTTTTATAAAGTTTCAAGTAAACCAACTAAGAAAAATACAGTCCAAAGTTAAGTCTTGGCTGTAATTTATTTCTGCCAATATTGCTTCTACTCTATCTGCACGTCCGTGCATTCATGCCACGCTTGTCCTTCATCAACTTCTAGCCCATCTACCTCTGACGTACAGGTATATCCTTTTTATGACTCCATGATTTTTTTTATCCCCGTTTATCATCAATTCCCATTCTGTACAAGGTCTTTGATTATATTTAAGTGGCTCCTGGAGCCTTTATGAGGAAAAAAACATCGCATCAAAAATATATGTTCCATTTTTGAGCCAATATTTTTTTCAACTTTTTTTATGGGCTAAAACGAAAGATCTCTTATTATTTGAAGTTGCCTATATTTTTCCATTTTTTTAGGCAATATTTTTTTCCTGATAATTTCAAAAGATAATATGTAAAAACCTACAATTTTTGTGTAAGAATTTTTTTCCTACCTTAAAAAATAAAGGCTCCAGGAGCAGGAGCTACGTAAATATAACCAAAGACTCTGTACACAAGCCCCTTAACACATAATATATCTGAGTAGGTTGGCAGCAAATTTCGAATTATACTCATATTTTAAAGACAAAAACCAGAAAACATCTATATTTTAATCTATTTAACGTGGTCAGATCAGGGTGACCACCTCTCCGGTTTTCACCCGGAGTCTCCGGATTTTCATAGCGGTTCTCCATTCTCCGGTTTTTCAGATAAATCTCCGGTTTTCGTTCGTCGATAATGCCATCCAATAATATTAATGGTTTGACCGCCTTAGCAACATGGTTGGTGATTCCCCGCTTTAAACGTTTTGTTGCTCTGGCGCTGGTATTAGGAAAACTGCAAGAAGAAGATTTTTCACTTCTGTCTGGATGAAATATGGGTAAAGTTGTTTAAGTGCGGTAATTTTCCGGGAGTGTTGAAAGTTATTTCAATAATTTTTCCAGTTCCAGTTAGCAATGTATATTTAGAACGAATGTTTTCGATGATGTCTGGACTTTGGACTGATGAAAGAAATAAAATCCGAGTCGAATTGGTTAAAATAGAATTGTGTACAAAACGAAACTATAATTTCACCTGCCAGAAACTTGCAGAATATTTGCAAAAGATGCACAAAAAGATTTACTGAAATGTCGCACCGAGAAAAAATATACTTTCAAATTTAAGTAGATATATACGAGTGTAATATTGTCTGAATATCAAGACTTAGCTTTTTTATGTTAGTTTGTTAAGTTTTAGATATTACAAAAATAGGGTATTTTATTAAAGAAAATAAACGTTGTTTTTTGATTAAAAAAATATTCGTTACTCGTTGCGTTGTTTCGTATAGATATATATATTTTAATAAATAATTTCTTGTAACTATGTGTGAAAATGGTGAATGCGCTGGCAAAACAATTTCTCCGGTTTTTATCCGGCTAAAAGGTGGTCACCCTGGGTCAGATACAAGGTATTATTTAATCGAAGAGATGCAAGATTGACAGATGACTGAATGTTTGCATATGAAATAAGTAAATATGTTCTTGATATAAAAAAATTAAGTGAGAAAAATGTTTCATTTAGTTGGTATTGATCATCTATAGTATCTAGTTAATGGTGTTTTTCCATCAGTACATTTATTACAGTTAAGAATATCGAAAATAAAGTGCCTTCAAACCAATATTGTGTATCATATTCCTACTACTGAGTTAAATTACCTAAATAAACTTAACAATATCATAGGAAAACTTTATATGAATTTGGTAACATAGTCTTTAATCACAGATTCTTGACATTTGAAGTACACTTACACTAAATCTTAATATGAACTTAAACAGATGAAAATAATAACAAGATCCCTTATACGGTAGAAAATGCCTTCGTAGTTCTAAGATTTTTTTTTTAGTTATAAATATAATTATTTTAACAGAAACTTTAATGAGTAAAGTGAGCTGCAAGAAAAACTAGATTTAATGCAATGCTTTGTTTTTCTTGATGCTCCAAAATGCTTTAATAAAATTGAATAACAACATAACAAACAAAAATGCAGGTAGACATAACTAAAACGTTATCTAGTCAAACTTCAATATATATTTCTTTCCGATCATACCCTTAATCGTCAGAGTATTCAGTAAAGCTTCCCTGAAGTTCTGAAAATCCACCATTTCACAGGATGGGCCATGTAATTCCTTGTTGGTCATCATCGAAATCAGTTCTGAAAACATTTCAAACCTGTCGACGCTAGAAGCGTTGTCTTTAGACCATCTGGTCATCCAAAATCCTCTAAACTGTAAATCTTTAAATATCAGAGCTGATGTGGGTATCATTAATGGTTCTCGGGACATACCTCCATATGTCACCATAGGACTACCATTTTGAAGGTGTCTAAGACATTCAAGAGCATTTTTACCTCCCACACAGTTTAGTGCTAATCTTGGCTTCTCAACTTCACCAGTCTTAAATATTTCAGTGCTTCGTAGCTCTTCTTCAGTAAGGATATGCGTTGCACCAAGTTTGGATAGGTATGTCTTCAGCGTGTTTAAGTCAGAACGGTCTCTGACAATGTTTACAGTGCGAACTCCCCAAGACCTACATATCTGAATAACATTTTGGCCACAGGCCGAGTTTGCGCCATTTTGAATAACCTACAAAATATACAATATTAATCCATTGGATATCAGCTAACTTTAATACACCGAAAGGTGTATTAAAGTTAGCTGTGAGTAAAATAAAGGAAAAACAGGATCCTGAATAGTAAAAGAACCTAAAGTCTATTCGAATTCCATTTACGCCGCATGAAAACAATAGCACGTGCTCGACAACAGCCAAGAGCGGGCCGTTTTGCGTTCCTATTGGTGAATCGGTCATAAATCATTCGATACTCCGCCCAGTTATTTTGACCAGGGTCGAATTCAGTTTTCGCTGTGATACCCCTGCTTGCAAAAGACGTTTTGTGTAAAGTAATTACAGTGTTTGTTCGAAATAAAAGCTTATACTACTTCGTACGGTCAAGTTATTGACAATTTATTACTTTTTAGATTAGTTTCAGCATTTTTAGTTACACTTTTTTAATTATTTAGTAAAGTACGACCCTATGCAATTCAGGCATACATGTGCTTTTGTTTACATCAGGCGTAAATGAAATTTGAATAGACTTTAGGCCCGGTACTTAGGTGACCTTTGTCAGTATAAATATAAAAATCATATATTTAGTCTAGTATGTTTACAAATTGAAGAATAAACTGTTTAGTAAGTAACCTTTTTTACTGTATGTCAGGCATACAAGCACATTTTAATTTAGACCTCTCCATGGTGATCATAGAAAATAAATAAAGTATGAATTTGAAATGTGCAATTAAACAAGACATCATGTAAACTACTTTATAATGTGATTTATTTTATATCTGGCATGATCCATTAATTAAACATGTATTTACACATTACCACTTACCGTGTCCCCTGGTTTTAGTTCTGTAAAATCCTTAAGCATTCGAAAAGCAGTGCAAGGGTTCACTGTAAGGGTAGCAGCCTCAACAAGTCCCAACTCCTTTGGTACTTTCAACACATTCGCCTTTGGCACAACTAGATGAGTTTGCCAAGTCCCTAAATTAGGACTTAAAGGCACTACATGGTCCCCCTCAACAAAATCTGTAACATTATCGCCGATTTTCACTATTTTTCCCACCCCTTCGTTGCCAGGTACTGCGGGCAGTGTGGGTTTGGATGGATACTTTCCTTGGATAGTATTGATGTCTGCCGGATTTACTGGGGCCGCCAATATTTTGACAACTACCTCGTCCGCTTGAGGCTCCATTATTTCCGCCGGTGCCATATTTATTACTTTAAGGGGATCTCCATACTCTGTGTAAAACAGCTTTTGAGGTGCAGAGCTGTAAAATCTCTTAAAATAGGATGATCTAGGGATGCTTTTGAATAATTTAGCTTTAACATACACACTAGCCATTTTATATGGAATTTCTTGAGGTTCATGCAGTAGATAATGCTTTCGTTTTGGAAAAACACTCTTTGAACTTTGAAACTGAACTTACTATTGAATTGAAGTTATGTTTATTATTTTGCTTTTAAAACGGTAGTGTCTGCTGCTGCGTTAAACGGTTGCGAGATTAAAGTACTATGATGAGGTTAGCTGGCAGTGTTGCCAGATCAGTTTTATAGTTAGGTAGTAGCATTGTATAAACAAAGGTAGTAGATTGATGTACAAAATAGTAGATTGATTTAAAAAAATAGTAGATTACAAATTCACTGTCTAGGTTTTAAATAAAACTAAAAACGATCCTATTTAATATTATTCAGTCGGTTTTGAGTAAACACGCCGACACACAAGTCGTAAGTAAAATGCCAATATTGCACAAAAATAGCAACGTAATCGCTCTGTACAAAAATAATTAAGATGGTTTGTTAGAATTTAGAAATTTCTGTTTAATTTTTTAATTTTTCTTGTAGTTTTAGGATATTTAATCAAGTATTCTGTTTTTCCCTAATAATAGTAGAATTTACCTTTAAGAAAGTAGAATAGTGGCCAAAGGTCAAAAATAGCAGATCTACTATAAAAATAGTGGACCTGGTAACACTGTTAGCTGGATCAGTTTGGATTGGAAATTATAGATTTGTTTATAGTGATGGGCGGTCCGGGTCCGTTGATGGATTCGGTCCATCTGAATCAGTCCGTCAGTGGACCCGGTCCAATGGATTCGGTCCAGTCGACCGGTTCAGGCTTCACTGCTCCTTCTTGGCATGTCACATACCTATCGATCGCTTCCCGGTCCGCGCCGTGAAACACAAACGTTTGTGTTTTGCCGACGGGAGTTTTTGCATAACCTGCATTATTCTTTCTAAGATTTTGTGAGGTTTAAATGGTTTATTTAAATTGAAAATAATATTGATATTGAACACCATACGAATTTGGTTTTAAATAGGCAGCATAAAATTATACAAAATCAACAATTTCCATATCAAATGGAACTGAGCTCTTGTAGCTTATATTTTATATATAAAGGAATATAAATATATTTTGTTTTAAAAAATTTCTGCTATTTTCTTTAGTTTTTTTAAAAATATCTATTGTCCTAAATTTTTTTAATGTAAACAAAATATTATTTAAAATTTTAAAATAAAAGCAACCATTAAAAATTTTCTTATAATAACAAATGCATACGCGATTATTACGCAAAAGGTTTCTCAAACAAAATTCCGGACTCGGACCGAATTGTATTAATTCAAGGAACTCGACTCCTATAAATCGTTCACCCGAACCGATTCACCACGGCATTGTCTTTATAAGGAAAATAAACAAAGACCACGGCATCGCTTGCAGTCCTCGCACCGCGATTTATGCTCCTTTAAAGCAAGTAGTGGACCGGGTCCGAATGATATGACGGATTCGGTCCGACTCGTTCCGTTACTGGATTCGTTCATTTGGACCGGGTCCATCCGGACCGACACACCTCTATTTGTTTAGCCCTGTGGTTTAGATACTATTGATTTAATGATTTGGGGGAAGGTGGAATTAATAATACAATAATGGAGCAAAGTCAGGGCATCGTATTTTTAATGTATAAATAATGGTAACAGTAAAAAGGGGTCTGCTTAGGTAAGAGTATAGTAAGAGCTGGTAAGAGTAGTAAGAAATAGAATTAGTGTAAGTTATGTTATAACCAAAGACATATTCTTTGGTTATAACTTATCGTTGCCCGTACCACATCAGATGGCTTCAGAGTTGCGCGCGCATCACATTGTTGATAAAAATGTCGCTCACTACGGGGGCGCAACCAACAGAAACTAACCAAAGCTAGCCCAAAGCATGCCCACAATGAAGAAGAAAGCTTTTTACACATAATATTAAAAATAAAATTTTCCTTCCCATTTACCGAGCTTTATCCACATACCGCCTCGTAAGATGTTTACACATCAAAATACATGTCTTGCCACTGGAATCGAACTCGGGCCGCCATATCACAGAGACAGCATCCAACCACTATAAGTGTCTCGCGACAGCTTTGCCGTTGGCTGCCATCAAAGTAAAAGCGTCTCCAGCGCCATCTAGTGTAGGTGGCGTTGACTCGAGCGATTGCATTTGCATTTAATTTAAAGATCCTTTACAGACGTAGCCGACTATATCAAAATCGGCCTCTCCTATTGGTCGATCCATCTCGCATTACAATATGTCATCGTGATACAAGATAATGATATAATTTATTTCGATTATTTATATAGGACAACTGCAAAGCTTAGTATAAGCATGTCTAGATACTATATTATACTATACCATCTACTACTGCTGGTTGTTACGCCTGACGTTGTTCTTTCAACGTCGTGGCCAACCTGTATGACACCTCGAGGAGGGCTGTTCTTATATCCGACTTAAAAAAAAACTAAGGGTAGCAGTTAGCAGTACTGCTGGAAGCGTGATCGTTACATGGGAGTATACTCTTCAACGTCGCTTATTTCTTTAGTTGGCCGGAGCTGGAGTTTCGTAGTACTTTATTAGGTGTGTAATATATTGTCGGGC
Organism: Pissodes strobi; assembly: GCA_016904865.1. Taxonomy (NCBI): domain Eukaryota; kingdom Metazoa; phylum Arthropoda; class Insecta; order Coleoptera; family Curculionidae; genus Pissodes; species Pissodes strobi. The sequence goes on from MU184792.1 coordinate 108,789, forward strand.
TGTTTATGTAGGGAAAAGTTACATAAAAAACCTGAATTGCCCTCAGGGAGCAGAAGGTCATAATTCTAAAAGACAGCACACTATATACAACATATACATTATATACAAGAACTATGTACAAAATGTTAATGGCTTGTATTATATAAGTCAACACCAGTATGCTATCATAACATCAAGGTACATGGTTTGAATCCCGCGGATCAGGCTGCGGAATTACGGGTGCTTCGGTGGTTATTATAAGTCAAGTAATACAGCAAGTGCTGATGGTTGCTGGTGCATATTTTTAAGAGGAGTGGAACCTCTGGCAAACCCCGCCCCCATGTCCTAACATGGTCGGCTGGCCAATCAGGTAGCAGGGGTGCTCATTGCCCGCGAAGACAATGAGCTTCTGCTCTCCTGATGCTTACTGATTTTCAGAGTAATGTAAAATTGGGATAAAAGGCTGTAAAAGTTATGAGAAGGGTAAAATTTAAGTGTTAATGTTGGGATTTAGGGAATAATCAGTATTACTGAGCTAAGGCGGTCTTAGTTGCCTGTAATATAAGGAAATCTCCTTATATATTGGGCCGTGGGTGGTGTGTTGTTCGGGGTCGTACCTCATGTCGGCAATATGGGCCGTCAACGGCGATCCCTTAATCTGATGCGAGAAGAATCTGCATGCGAGGTCGTTGATGTGATCCTCAACGTAGTCAACTCTAGCCCACGCATGCAGGTCCGTAGTTCTAACGCCATCACGCAGAGTAAGGGAGAACGCCGCTCTCAGGTATCTATTTTGTATAACTTGTAATTTTCGCAATATGAGTCATGGCCACCGAACACCACACCGGGGCACCATACAGGAGCGCAGGCCTTATTACTGACTTATGTAACGTCAACTTGTTTGTAGGGCTTAAGTGGGACTTGCCTGCCACTAGCAAGTTCAGACCCCTTTTAATCCCTTCATTTTTATTTATAATTGCGGAGACATGCTTACTGAAATTGTGTTTATTGTCTAGGGTTAATCCCAGGTATTTTACCTGGGCCTTAGGTATGACTGGCGTGTTCCCTATTATAAGAGGCGTAACATCAATGTCCTTCCTCTTACGAGTGATCACGACGATTTCAGTTTTGCTCGTATTGAGGGTGACCTTCCACCTCTCATAATAAGGAACAAGCACGTTCATGTGATTACCTAGTCTTGACTTTGCCACCTCGGCTATGGGATCTCGGGAATAAATCGCCGTGTCGTCGGTAAAGAGGGCATTGCGGGTTTCAGGATGTGATGGAAAATCTGCTATAAAAAGATTGAAAAGCAGCGGCGATAGAACCGTGCCCTGTGGCACCCCTGCGCGCAGTCTCCTGCTCGCAGAAGTATGCGTTCCTACTCTGGTCTCGAAAGTACGTCCGGCAAGGTATGATCCAATGAGTAAGATTATATGCAGCGGTAAGCTGTATTTCGGTAACAGTTTGTAAAGCAAACCCTCATGCCATACCCTGTCGAACGCCTTCTCAATGTCCAGGAACAGTATTGCAGTTGATTGCCTATTATTGAATCCGTCATAGACATCAGAAGCGATCTTCGCGGCAAGCATGACGGTGCCATGCCGGCCGCGAAAACCGAACTGTTCCGGGGGGGATGATATTCAGCCGCTCGACTGTCCTGTTGACCCTCGGCAAGATTAGCTTTTCAGCCACCTTCCCGAGGGTATTCAACAGGGATATCGGCCGGTAGGAAGATGTTAATGATGGGTCTTTACCCGGTTTCAGGAAGTGAATTACGCGCGCTGCTTTCCAGGATTTAGGGAAATGATGCAGCCTGATTACCGCATTAATTATATGCATTAGATGGATTAGTCTTTTTAGGTAAATTTTTAAGGACTAGGTTCGGAATGTTGTCCGGGCCAGGAGCTTTATTTCTCGGAAGACGGCAGAGAGCTTTGCGAAGTTCCGCCGACGTGACTCTCAATTTATCAAATACTGACGGAAGGATAGGATATTTATGTTGGCGAAAAGTGCTTACAATGAGGCTGTATTGCACTTGCTCAGGGAGAATGTCAGACGACTCGCTGCAGACGCCCTCCAAGTATTCCGTGAAGGCCTCTGCTTTTCCCTGATCATCCACTATGTCAGCACCACGGTGTCTGATCACGGGTACTTGCATATTACCTCCACGGATTTTCCTGGCCAACTTCCACAGCAAGCCGTCTTCCCTGTTTATAGTATTCATGTAATCAAGCCATACACGCAGGCCGCTCTCCAGTTCAATACTGATGTGTTCTATTGCAGATTGCAGAGCGCACTTTATATACTCGCCTATAGCGAAGTGACCTGTGTATGAGGCAGGCCACCCCTCCTCCGGCTCGATCGGGCCTATCAAATCTCTCGATGTAGTTCCTAGCTTTAAGCGTAAAGTTAGGATCTAAATACGTTTCGTTGAGAAAAACAATCTGAAAATTGGAGGTTTGCATAAAATTACGAAATTCGCCCATTTTGGACCTGATGCCGTGACAGTTCCAACTTGCTATGTTTAACATTAAATGTTAAACTTCGAATATTCAAAGGAAAAGAAGCGAATCGAGGCTTGCAGAATTTCTGCTTTATCGCCTCGACACGCTTCTAACATATTAGAGTAGTGGTCTAAGGCCAAAAAGAGCTGGTCTAAGTTGACCAGGCTATTTATCTTAGGCTTAGGTACCACATTATTTAAATTTGACTTTATGTTTGTTATATTTACGTTATTATTAACATTGACATGTTTCAAGCTACCGTGATACAATCGATTTCTTGCAAGAGCTCTTGTGGCTGAGAGGTTTAGGTAATTGGGTTTCACCTGAACGGTACGGGTTCGAACCCCGTTGCTTCTTTTTTTTTAAGATTATGTTTCTAAACAGGATTTTTCGTCTCTTGGGTTAGATTGGGTTAGCACCTGGTTAGTTTCCTATTATTTAGCCCTCGTAGCGAGCGAAGCGAGCGGAGGGCCATGCGGATCGACCAATAGGAGAGGCCGATTTTGATATAGTCGGCTACGCCTGTAAAGGATCTTAATATGCATTGCATTTGATGTCTTCGCGACGCAATCGATTTGCAGCAAGAGTCGTCGCCTTCGTCAAAGGCCGTCGTGGTCTAGAGGTTTAGATGGTTAGGTCTCAATTCGGTGACTATAGGCGTCGGCCCGGGTTTAAACCCCGGCCGTGGCTTTTTTTTTATTTTTTTACGGTAAAGTTTCTAAACAGTTTTTTCTTGATTTTGGGTATGTCTTGGGTTAGTTTTGATTAGCAAATAGTTTTTCATGCCCGAACATCTACTCGTATTCCACCCCAACTCTATTTTAATACCCGAACCCAGCACCTAAAGATATGGCATTTGTGAACAATGCAATGCGCGCGCAACTCGGAAGCCCTCTGCCTGATGTGGTACGGGCACACGGGAAACGTCTACTATTAGCACATACGTACTACTGTGTGGAGCCGAGAAGAACAACAATCTTCTCGAGTGTGAAGTGTCGACTGTGGTGACCTGACTCGCGTCTAAGTACACCAAATTTTCGGCTTTCGGACCTGCGCAATTAGCAGCAGTGCAGTGTTATCGTTCTAATATTTCACTTTCCGCATGGCCCGTCGCTCACTTCGCTCGCTCCGAAAGCACAACCAAACAGCAGCTAACCGGATTCAGGCCCAAAATCAAGAAAAGCAACTGAAAAATATATGGATTAGCACGTCCACATGTCTGAAGGCTCAAAATTGGTGAACCTAGATGCGAATGATGGCCTGTGGCGTGATTCGCCTCTAGTTATTCAACGTTAACAATATTCCTGACGCGTGCGCACGCAGTATTAATATTATGTGTATAAAGTTTTTTCTTCATTCTGGGCATTCCTTGTGTTAGTTTTGGTTAATTTCTGTTGGTTGCGTAATATTAGACGTTTTTTGTCAACAATGTGATGTGCGCACAACTCTGCAGCCCTCTGAGGTGGTACAAGCAACGTCCTGTTACCAGCACCAAACAAAAGGTAGTGTCTACAGCCACGTAACGCTATTGCAATTTTTATTTATTAAACGAAGGGTTTTATTTTTATTCTATTCCTTGACTTTATTTGGATTTGCTGGACCGCTTTAATGTAAAAAAATTTAAAAGTAAAAAATATATATAGCATGCTTTCAACTTTGCGATTTAACAATTTAATTCTTTTATGTTTTGATAAATTAATTAATAATGGGGGAATTGAACAAGTGGAATTTAATCCGATATTAGCTTTCTTGAGGTAAAGCTTTTGGTGCAATCGACTATAAATAATGGGACTACCTTGGGTTTCATTAAATTCGTTTTGAGGCCGAAGATTAGTAACAAAAAATACCATAAATCTATTTCAAACGAAAGAGATTTTATCAGACTAGAATTTTATGACGTCACGTGTAGTATCGTATTCACTTCATGATACAGTGGCGTAGCTAACCCAAACGTAGGCGTCGGCGAAATCCGCTTTGCGAGGCCCTTTTTATATCCTCTAAACATTTAAAGCTAATCAAACATTATACAAACAGTATAGTATATAGCATGATACAAAGAATACAAGATATGATCGATTGCTGTCTAAAACTCGTCCGCCGTGCGCATGACGTCATTGGTGACTGATTTTTAAATTCAAGCGTATGGCGGCATTATATTTCCTACTTTCTTAAACTTTATTTTAACAATATTTACCTTGGTACCCGACCCAAAAGTTTAAAGATAGTTTCATAAGGATGTTACATATGTAAATTTTAACGCCATTACTAATTTTAAGCCCATATATATTTTAAAATATTTAATTAAAATCGGACATTTAAGGAAAGCACATTCAAAAACGAAAGAGCTTTTTCTCACAAGAATTCTATTTTCGGTTTACCGGTTCGGGTGTTTCATATTGGATACTATTGGTAACGAATAAGAAATGTATAATCCTACACTCCATTTACTTTTAGCTCAATAAATACAATTTAATAGGTACATACTTTCAACCAAAAATATTATGTAATTAATTGGTCATCTGTGTTGTTAGTGTTTTTCTCGAACTTTGTTTGTTTGTTAATACATATCAAAATAGGAATAACACTGTATTATGACATAAAGCGTAGTATAAGTAAACTTATATCTCACCAGAAAGAATGCAAATAATACCTATTTATTTATTTATTTTTAAATAGTTTATTTAAAAACCATAATTTATAATTTACCCTCATATATTCATACAATTTAAGCATGTCTATATTAATAAATATTATTGTCTATGGTAATTATGTCTATGATTTGTACACAGCCACAGCAAAATGCATTATTTACCATGTAATAGGCATTTGACGAGCTTATTTAAGACTCATAATGTACAATTTACAGTTATATATTCATACAATTTGATCATGTCTATATTAATTAATATTACTGTCTATGGTAATTATTATCAATACTTGAACACTGGTAAGTTCATAGTCAATACATGTAGTATTGGCATCGGAGGCCACACCTTAGTTCTAAAGACAATCAATGTAAAAGGAAGTAATTATCTATGAAAATTGTAATTTTAGGGTTTCAAATCTGGCTAGTAACACTTCTCTTTTAAATTTTTCCTGAACTTCCGAACAGTTCAAACCGAAAGTCTTTCGAAACAATCTTCTTCGAAATGCCTCGAACACATCCTAGCCAAAGAGCACATTCAAATTGTCCAATCTCTTACAAGCTTTTATCCATGCTTTTCTTAAAACATCCTCGGAGGGAAACTGGGAAAACCTAATGTATTTCGCTTTTAAGCAGCCCTTCGCTTCATTATTCAGTTTGTAAATAGCCACAGAACAACGCATTATTTACCACGTAATATTTGACGAGTTATTAGGAACTAAACCTTGATAAAAACAAAATCCGATTAAATCAAACTTAAATATCAATTAAAAACTACTTCAAACACTCTGAAAACCGTCATTTGTAATTAGAACAACTCTAAACAACATTAAAATAGCATAGGTTAAGTGGGCTGCCGCCAAAATAAGTCACCGATGCCGTAGTCGACAATCGGCAAGGCCCCGCCCACATGCGCATTGTCATATCTTCTTTTTTCTTTGTATCATGAGTATATTATAGTATAGTCATTCTCTTTATAATGAACAAAGGTATAGTATAAAACATATGAAATTAGTACTTTTCGTCTTTATGCTTGACTGATTTTTTTCAGTATTGAATTATAGCTTACGCGAGACGCTATTTCAGCTTCAATCGATAAAACTGCCAATGCAGCTAGTCTCTGTTGGCCCATCGTGCTTCTTAAATGGTTGTTAGTAAGTTTCAGCGTTGGAAAGCTCCACTCAGCCGAAGCGGTACTGACCGGAACTGTCAGCATAATTCTAATTTGGATATATTTCTTGCAAATTCTTTTCTAAAATATATCGTAATAGTATATTTCATTAGCAGTCCGGAAACTAGGCTTCTCCGGTGCGCGCACGACAGTTTCTGTTCGGAAGTCGTACAAGCACAGGAAGAGCTGTTTCTGGACGTGTAATGAACGATATTTTTCATAATGCCTCTCTGAAATCAAGACATAAACATAGAATTATTATAATTTTACGTATCCAAAAACATGTTATAATACATTTTGTATTCAAATGAAAGCGAACGTCAAACTTGCAAGACAAGCAAGACAGATATTTATCTGATATTCATCAAGCGTTGCTATGGAAATGTGTTTGTATTGTTTGTTGAATAGGCAGCTAATTTTGAAGTATTTGTGACAAGTAATGTCAGAATAAATGAAATAATTTTACTTAAAATTAGACTATTGACGCTAAAATGTACTAGATTAATCTTGTAGACTGCATCGCTGTATAATTTTAACCCAATTTATTATACTTTATGCTTATTCTGTGACTAAATAACTGCAAATTTAGCACTTAAAATCAGGGAGCGGGAAAACTTTTCCCGCTCCGTAATTAGGGACCGGGAAAAATTTTCCCGTGCCCGGACCGAAAAGACTTGCTTTCTTTGCTCTACAAAGACGTCGAAAATGATAGTTTTCAGAGAGGTATTATGAAAAAGTTGTTTCGCATCTGTTATAGAGTCTGGTGAATTAGACCTGAGAAGCTGGAATACCTCAAATAACTCGAAGGGCTGAATGTCGCTGTTTTCCACTTGCCGTAGTATTGTGTCCAAATCTTTACAATGCTTGTGTAGATCTTCTTTTGATAGAGATTTCAAATAATTTATGTCGTAAATAAGGCTAAATCGTTCAAAATATTCGTTAAGTGATTTGAATCGACATTTAGTGTCAACTATGATAGCATCTATCATATCATGGTAATGAAAAGGCCAACTTGATGGAACTGCATTTCAGTAGATTGCGAGGGGGAAACCACCATAGGATTTTGGTGTACAATTTAATAGAATTCTTAGAATTTTTTAGAATTTATTAGCATTTCTTAGAATTATCAGAAATGTTCAGTATTTTAAGTATTTTTTAGCATTTTATAGAATTTAATTAGAATTATTTAGAATTTGTTGAGAATTTTTACGTATTGCGCATGCGCAAATTGTTTTTTTTTCAGAAATTCTTAGAATTTTTAGAATTTTTTTAAACAATTAAGTACATAAAAATTAGCATTTTTTAGAATTTTAGAATTTTTGGTGAACGAAATTGGATAGGTGTTATCTCCGAAACCACCTTAGAATTTTGGTGTGCCAGTTAATAGAATTTTTAGGATTTTTTAGAATTTATTAGAATTATCTGAATTTGTTAGTATTTTTAGTAACAGTGTTTTTTAGCATTTTATACAATTTAATTAAAAATTTTTAGAATGTATTCAGAACTTTTACCTATTGCGCATGCTCAACCGCACGCGCAACGGACCGACTACAACCATTACCTCTGTTGTAGGAGGTATTGCTACAACGCGTCGCCGCGCCGCGCCGAGCGGCGGTCTTGCGCAATAAATATTTTTTTTTTTTTTTTAGAAAGTTTTTGAATTAATTTGAATTTTTAAAATTTTTTTAAACAATTACATAAGAATTAGCATTTTTTAGAATTTCAGTTTTTTTGGGGTACAAAATTGGATAGGTGGTATCCCCATTGGTAGATTGTATAGGTTCATCAATGTGTTCATACCCAAACATTATTTTCATTATCGCTATTTTTTTGTCTTTAAATTATGGCGAGATTTCATAACTACTTTTTTCTACAAACGATCGATCTTGTGCAACAGCTTCTTCAAATCCTGTATTACGATATTCTTGTATCCAAGTACAAAAATAACGTAAAATGTCAATGACGCCCTTTAAGTTAACATTCACCGACTGCCATAGTTTGCTTCTATTGTTGACACGTAGCAAAGTTTCGTACCATACGTATACTACAACAACAAACTCAAAAGCGAACATTTGATTTAAGATAGCTTTACACTCTCTCAGAGTTTCAGAATCTTTATCTTTACACAATCTATGATATCATCAAATTGCAAAAATATCGCTTTAACTGCTCCAATCCGACTCTCCCATCTTGTCTCAGACATAGCTTTTAATGTAGGTATATTTCAGTTTAGATTTAACAAGCTCCCTGCGTTTACTAGATACTGAAAAGAGCACATATATTTTATTTACAAAAGCCAAAAAATACTTTGGCAGTTACAGAAGACTTTGCTGCATCTACCAATAGCAAATGCCAACTGTGATCACCACAAGGCGAGGCGTTGAGAATTATTACATTTGGATTAATATTATATAATTTATAATAAAAAACATAGAAATTGAGGGTTCGTAGAAAATTTGTTAATTTTCAATAGATGAAATCAAATTTTTAATGAGGTCTGTGATGTTTAAGAGTTTTGTATAGTACTAAGCTTATTTGCTTTACGTTCTATTTTGGGAAATCGAGAAGTGCAAATTTTTAGGTTCGATGACCTATTTTTTGCGAGTACCCAAAGGGCGCGAGGCCGTCAGCGCTCGCCTACATCGCCGACGCCTAGCCGTCACTGGATAACTTGGTGTAAGATTCGCCTAACAGAAATGGCTCCGCACTTGTATACACGTTACTACTGCAGTAGAGTACTGCCATGTCCGAGATTTTAATTAATCTAGCGAAACAAGAAAACTTATTTAAAATTTCCTCGTTTCACTCAGTTTCAGAACATACTTGAATTTCCCTGGGAAATGCTTACTGCACTTGAGGTTATGCCTTAAGGTTGTTATGAGGTTACGTGTGGGCTTTGCTGGACCACATCCACTCAGAAACTTGGTTTGAGGTGCATCGGACCGCCTAACTAAGTGCATTTGACTTCCACCATAAAGTCCACTCTCCCAATTAATAATTATGTACTTATTTCTCTTGGGTTCCCCCTTTTACTTTTTCGTTCTTTTTCTCTTGTTATACAGCTTATGTACTGTAAGTGGAGGGTGTTATTTGACAGCAAAGGATAATTAACACTCATCTCTCCCCGGAGAACAGAGAGACACTTTTCACACATTGAAATGTTGTTTCGGATAGGAGAACCCAGGAATCAAGCATATGATATATCATTGTTCATAGTAAGTAAGTAAGTAAGTAATTAAAATGTATTTAATGGAACATTTCTTATTTTTAACTGCAACAAGAATTAGATACTTACTGATGATTTAAATAATAGCATTATTTCGGCTAGATAAAATTCATAAAATCGAAATTGGACTTGAGACTCCTGCTGAGAGTACTTCCTGATGTAATAGGTTCTTTGTTCATTAAGGGACACCTAAAGAGAATGTGTTCAAGATTAGCAACACCCGTATTACATTCACAGTTCAGACCATCTATCATGCCTATTTTGAACATATGAGAGGGTCAAAGATAATGTCCCGTTCTCATTCAAATAATGTTACATGACGTCGATCTGTATAGGTTATGTTCTTGTACTATGGTTGAATGGGGAAGAAAGGTTGCATAGAATTATACCAATCGCCATTTGATTCTGTACTCGCTTTCCAACCTTTCCACCTTTGAATGATTTTGTTTTTGATTTGAGGTATAATGTCATTATTCAATCTTATTTGTAATGACACATTCAAAACTCTACTTACATTCGCCAAACAGTCTGCATGTTCATTCCTAGTGATACCAGAATGACCTGGAATTCAAGCTATATTATAATCAAAATTTGAATTATTTGAATCAAGAATAAGTTGTTTTGTATAATACGAAATATGATAGTTTCCTTATTTTTACCAAACCTTTGGCATTGCCGAAAGTGAATCCGAGAAGACAACAGCCCTCTTAAATGTTTCTCTCCAAACAGAAAACTACAGCCCTATGTACAGCTATTAGAGGAAAGTAGCCAAATATCGGATAGGAGCCTAATATCGCACCCTACCTTATTTCCTAATTCTAAGTGTTGCCACCTATCTCCGGCGGCAGGGCGGTAGCTTTTGACATCTGCCAAATATCTAGTGGATAGACGAGAGCGTCATTTCTATTGGACGATTTTCATTGTCTGTGGTTTGTTTCGCCGGCCAACGAGTTTTTATACGTTCTTTCAAATTGTTGTTTTCTTTGGCGAAAGTGTACAGTTATCAGGGACTTTCTGAGCGCCATTATATTAAAAAGGTATGTAGGATCTTGTTGATATAAAAGTATTTTTCTGAAAAATATAGTTTTTTGCCAGAACCTGTTTTTTTGTTTTTAGGTGAACTTTCCTATTACCGCACAGTTAGATATCCCCAATATCGCATATATCCGATATTGATGCCAGTGATGATCATGATGCTGATAACAATGATGCTGAATATTTTTATTGTTTAAACCTATATTCTCAAGATACTAAGGGATAACCATGGATTCGATGCACCATGTGCTCTCGTTGGAGTCACGAGGGGTGTACCGGGATTCGAAAACATAAAACAATTTTTTATGAATTTTATTATGATCCATAAGTCGCAATGTATACTTAATATGTGCCATTTTAATAATAAAAGTGTTATGTAAATATTGGGTGGCTTTGTTTCCTTTAGATATTCCTAATAACCCATAGTGCGATATTTAGAACCCCTACTATCCGATATTAGGATACTATTTTTAAAATTACGTTTTTTACACTAGTATAGTAATTTTTACCTTTTCTCAATTTTTTTGAAAATTGTGTTATCTAGCACTGACGAATCAAAGGAGGTAGGTTTTCTACATAAATTCCATTAAAAGAAACTCTATTGTAGTTAACCGATTGGATTTTCTAAGTTAAAATGAATAAGTATACGATATTTGGCTACTGTCCTCAATCTCCGCCGTAAAAATTTGAGTTTGGTCAGATAGACGCTGCGAAAAGCAGTGCATTGTCCTTTGAACAATTCAAAATCCACAGTGTTAGTTTTGTCGTCCTTAGATGTATCAGTGTAGAACCATGCGGATTGAGGGGCTAGTTGATTGGGTTCTAAAAATTTCCTATTCTTGGGAGAACCGTCCTTTTTTATTTTTACATTAGTGACATCAACCAATAATTGATCATAAGCTTCAATCAAGTAGGGGGTATCCTTCCTCCGGTTTTAATAATTGTGACGCATAGTCCAAATGAGATCTAACTGCACCTTTGCAGATATGCAAGAAAGTACGAGGATCTGCTCCCCAGTAACTCGCGTAATGGCCTTCATCATTCATTCATTATCCCTTTCTTGGCCTTGATTGTATCGTGGCCTTGATTTGAATTTGGCCACTATATACATTTCATTTTAAATTTTGATTGATGATGACACCAAGGTGTTTTGCTTCTTTTACCCATGTGATAATTGAATTATCAAATCTTGTAGGGTTAAGATTGTTAGAGCTTTGCCTCTGTCTAAAAATATTGCCTTGGAGATGGAAGTTCCAAAATCTAGTTATTTGTTATAAATAGGATTTGGCGGACTCTCTCCACAAGCTGCTCTTTATCGGGAAGTAAGAGGACCAAATGGTTTTCCCACTGGATTAAAAATACCTGTTAAGGTTTTATATCATGCAACTCTTTAGTATAAATATTGAATAATAAAGGACTCAGAGAAGAGCTCTGAGCAAGACCTACCGTCCGTTTATTGTGGCCATGAATATTAAAAATTTCATTACTTATGTGATTGAGCATTCCTGTTTAGCAATATGCCAAGAATGAAATTGGCAATGGCAATGTGTATGGATATTTCCAAATTTATGAGTTTCTGATACAAGAAGTAGTATAGATTGACATTACCATATGCTGCAGAGACATCCAGGAATTGTTACGGTAATTTTATCAATTCTGAGAAGGTAGGCTCGTAATTTTCTTGCGTTATTTGATTTTGACTGTAGTAGTGTAGGGAGAATAAAATCGCTAAGCTTCTAATTAGCGTGCTAATTCGCGAATTATCGTCCATAATTTACACGTGAATATCTGATATCCCGTTTCTAGGTATCTTATTTTATTTAGCAAATCGTTTGAATTACACCGATATTTAGGGCAGTATATGGACAAGCGTTGTCTGTTGTAGGGTCTGCCTAGTATCGTTTCATATACCACGTTGCCTTTTGCCGTGGGGTATGTTTTTGCTTGTAGATTAGGGCATATGAAGTATTGTTTTTTTCGGAGCTTAAGGCTCTTTGAAAAGAGAAAAAAGGACTTGATCCTACAAAACAGAAAAGTATTTAAATTTCGGTTTTAGTTAAGCAATCCAACTGATAGAATCGATCAAATTGGCCTATAGGGTTCACATTTAGGTTCTAGTTGGAGGTAGCAATTTTTAGAAATTAATAACCAAAACCCGTCTATAGTGTAGGAGACCCGGTCTAATTTTCTCTAGTATCGCCATCTGTTGTTATGCGGGATTAGAGAAGGTTAGTTAGTTGTTGTCCGACCTATATAACCACTCTATCGTCCCTTCAGATATTTAAAAAGCATCTTCTCAAGCCCTTCTTGACCGTGGTGGGTACCTAATCATAATAGAACAATAGAGAAACAATCTCTTTTTTTATTTAAATTTGTCGTTATCTTTGTTTTTGAATTAAGCTGATCTTTTAGTTCGAAAGTAGCTTTCAGACAATAATTGAATTCTGATTACCTGCTTAAATTTATTGATTTCACTTTTGTTTTCGCCTAATTATTATAATTGTTTTTTTGCTTAATTGAAATAATGTTCATGACAATATTTCTTAGCTTAGATAGCTATTTATTTTATTTATTATTTTTAATCTGTTCACTGTTTTATTGAAAACATAATTGTTTACAGAAACAATTCTGTGCAAATTCGGAGGCATATTTAATTAAATATCTTAGTTTTTCCAGCAATATTAACTGATAAGAATTATCTCTAGTTATCTCTTGTCAATTTCTGTATTAAAAACCCAAGCTAAGACAAGCGACGCTCTCCGGCAAATTGACACAGAGTTGTAACAGCATTCTTGGTCAACTCTTAAACTGCCTTGTACTGTTTTTTTTTTTCATGATACTGAGTCCACACACACTCGCCTTACCAGGACAGCTACCAGTGACGTCACAGGCACTACAGCTACCAGTGACGTCTTAGGCACTACAGTAACCTCCAGTAACACTCTACACGAAGCTCGGAGGAACCATAAAGTGATTAAAGGGCAGAAATCCCCAAAAATTTCAATAGAATCTTAAATTTCAGCCCTTATTTTTGTTGGAAGGAAATCTAAATAGAATAATTGTACTTTGAAATTTCTAATCTTTTATTTTGCACCTTTTCACAATAACTATAGTCAGAAATAAATTTTAACCAGCATGCTCCAAACCTATACATCCTGAGTTTATCTTTCAGTTTATATTTTGAGTAAGTTAAAGTAAAGTGCATTCATAGTTAAGCCCTTATAATAACAAATTGGCTTTTTATTTGAATAGTAAAACAATTAATATTGTACCAGAATATCCGTACACACCCGTTACCCTTTGAAAATTCACTTAATATAAGGGATGACAAGACAGAGAGGCAATCCAGACAACTCTTACTCAATCTAAAACCAAACTGAGTTTCGGAATAGTTATTTTCCTAACAAGTGCGCAAAGTGATACTTTCCCGCATTCCCGCACGCTAAAGCAGTTAGACAAACGGCGTGTGCGCAAAGTTGAGCTTTGCGCACACGAGTAGAAAAAATACATTCCCATTTTGCAACAACATAACTTCAGTTATTTTAGGGACATAGGAGTTTTTGGTTATAGCCCTATAGCTCCTGTGCTCCATGGGGTTTTTATCAGTCACCATGGAATGCATGAGCGTGGACTACCATGCACTGGGTGGGAATATTCTCATCTTCTAGAATTTTATTAAGACTGTTTAATAGAATTACTTTACCTCTTATCTGGTAGATTTTTAAGCACAAAGTAAGAAATCTGGCAAGACAAGTATCTGAATCTTTTCTATTATCCAAAGCACTTTCCTCCATGGAGAATAAACTGAATGGTTAGGCAGACTCCGCTGAAAGTTCGGATAAATCCTACAAGGATATAGATTTTCAAGTATTCCTATCACCACTCCCGTTGATGGCAGGAAGGGACCAGAATTAGGCGAAGTAAATCCAGAAAATGTACAAAAATTTTCCAAATTTTTCTCAGCGAAGAAAATCGATCAAATGAGGAGCACAAAGATCTAAAACTACCTTTTTTTTTAACAAAACATCTCAAGCTTTATTAAAACGTCTATTGGATTAAGCTTGCTTCGAGGCAAGATTATTTTTTTTTAATTTAATCAGAATGGGTAATACACTATTACCACAATGTGGTATATTTCCCATGTAAATATTTGTTATTGAGAATGAATTGCAAAGAGATAGATCTACCATCGATTTATTCAGATTAAGGTTATTACGCCATGATGAGTTGCCATCGTTTAACAGACACATATATTTATATTCCGACGCGTCATAATGACGCTCTTATGGAACGCATTTTGAGTGTCATAATGACATATTTTATGGGATCGAGTACCTAATGATTTCATTATAGGACTCAGTACATCCAAGTATACCTACTTTGCAAAAATAAAAGTTTATTCAAAACAACAAACTTATTCACGATTAAAATTAAATACTACATTAGTACAACTTGTTAAATTAATAATTTTTTCATTCTCCCCTCTACGAAATTATAATTTTCTGTTTTAAAAGGTCAAGCGAAAGCGAAAGTAAAACATGCTAGGTGATAGGTTGCTAAGTACGAAAAACTTTCGTGCCCTGGGTGACGAAAAAAATAAAAATGTCAAGTCAACGTTGTCAGTGTCAAACGTTATTTAGAATAAAAATTAAATGTGAATTTACAATTGTTATATGAACCTGAAATATTTAATGGCAAATGTTGATTGAAATCTTGTCCAAAAGCAACGGCGGCACTGCCAATAATGCATCTTACGTTATTAGGGACACATCTGTAGTTGTACACCATTTAACGAAATTTTCATAGACTTGATTGTACCGATTTTTAGATTTATCTGGTAACGAACTACAACTGCACGCAATATTCGCTGCATCTTCAATACAACGAGAATAATTATTAATTTCTCGATGCTTCAATAGAACTCATATTTTGTTAAACTATCGCTAAATACCAAAGTTATCAACTTAACTATTCAATAATATTATTATTTGATAAATGTCAAACTAATAATTTTTAATTGACATGAATGTTACCTTAGTAACGTTAACAAGCAACTATGTGATACTGGTATTTTTATAACAATAAGCCGCCTTATATCAATTTTATTACAATCGATTGAGGATTTTCAGCATCAAATTTGAATATGTTTATTTTAAGAAATCGAGAGGGGAGAATGAAAAGTTTAATACATTGCACGCTGCGAAAGCCCTTTCAGGTGCTTGGCGTTTTTTAAATAGCCTCGGCTACGCTACGCTTCGCCTCGGCTATTTAAACACACCTCGCACCTAAAAGTAAACTTTCGCAGCTTGTAATGTAAATAACTATAGATGCGTCGAAAGGCGTCGAAATTATCCCATTATTCTGGTTGTTTAGTGTTGGATTTGATGTTGATATTTGCATATTGGTATCTTCTGGAAGAAAAACAGTCGGTGATGATTTTTCGCCAATAATAGATACTGAAATTCTTTTTTTATTTTCAAGTGAGTTTTCTATATAACCTTCGGCAACTGTGTCACTTTTCCAGCCACCATGACGTTTAATAGTGTGAAGATTTACGCCAGAATCAGCCAATAATGAAGCCGAAGACCTTCGGAAACAGTGCCCAGTATATTCGTCAGAATTAGGTAACTTTAAAAAGGAAGCAATTGTCTTGCACATGTTTCCAAAAGTATGAATACTCATGCACTGGCTGCTTTGTACATTTGTTGTTTCTAATGGACAAAAAAAAAGAGAATTGTCAGCATCACTAGGTCTAATTGAAATATAGCTTCGAATCAATTGCACCGAGAGGACATCAGGAACTTGGTAGGTATTCTGACTGGGCATGGAAGCCTAAACAGACATCTGCACCTTATCGGCGTGAGGGACAGCCCACTCTGCCTGAACTGCGGGACAGGGGAGGAGTCCTCATACCACCGGGGATGGTGAAATGGGACTTATAGGCCTACTTACCGGGCTTCGGCCCCCTCACCCTTACTACTACTACCATATTTATTCCTTCAATATCACCAGGTGTTACGAAAAATTCTCGGGAAACATTTGTTTTTGTATGGGGTATTCGAATTCTAAAAACAGTCCCTTCATCATGCACATCTTCCATTCTTAAATTTTTAAGCTCCTCTCTTCGGCATGTTCCACTTATGCCTATTATCAATGATACTTTCAATAGCAAATATTTATCAGTTTCTGTTTGTTGTAAAAACTTTGCAATATTGTCTTTCGTCAAATTTTTAGACTTTTTGGGTTTGTATGCATCGGAGATACGTTTTAAAAAAGCAATCAGGTGAACAAACTTACTTACCTATATCAACATTTTGTTTAATTAACAACGTGCTTCGTAACATTGAGTAATAACTCCATAAACTTGAAGACTTTTTTGTCACTGATCGTTCTTTAAAATAGGCTAAAAGCACTTTTTCGTCCACAACATTTCTAACACTTTTCTTGTGACACCAACTTTCATAACTGGCATTGGTTTTTTCGTATAGGCCTTTAGACTTTTCCGGCATTAATCCAGCAACTGCAGAGCT
Source organism: Pissodes strobi (assembly GCA_016904865.1). Lineage (NCBI taxonomy): Eukaryota > Metazoa > Arthropoda > Insecta > Coleoptera > Curculionidae > Pissodes > Pissodes strobi. The sequence goes on from MU184792.1 coordinate 125,881, forward strand.
AGCTAATTCTTCAATGTCTGACGGTAAATTAGTCATTTCATTTATTTTACTATTAAAAAATTATTTTAAATGCCTAAACTTTTCAATAAATTGCACCTAATTCAACGTTGACCAATGTGGTTGACAATGACAGAAGAATACAAGCAAAAAATTTCATTGTTACCTACCTTAAGATTGTTACACACATTATTACCTCAGATACGGATACCTACTGAAATTAATAATATTCACATCACAAATCCAATAAGTGTTTTTATTAATGAAATTGCCGAAATATAAAATTTTGTATGAAATTCGGATCATAAACTATCATAATGGCACACGCCATGGTATCATGGCGTGTGCCATCATAATATTCATGGATAATATTCATAAATATCTATTATGGTCTCTAAGGACGCTTGCTTCTATGATTAGTAATTGACTTCGCCCACAGTGAGTGATTTGCATTTAAATCTACCAAAGAGACTTTAAGATCCGGTATAGATAAGCAATTTTTCCCAGCTGCCATTACTCAGAAGGAAGTTTGGTGGAAAATAACAATTGACCAAAATATATTGCAATCTAATTTTTTTGGATCTTCATATATATATTTATGCAAATACGATGTATTATTTTTTTGTAAAATGGTATCAATGTTATTACAACTGCCTCACTTACCTCAGGGCGATCGTTGCGCAAGATATTATAGTTTTGAAAACCTAGATTTATGTTTGGATTTAGCAGTTTCATTAAGGTCAACAATATCTGGCGTATTTCCAGATATTAATATTATTTGTAGATTCGACCTGTTGCATAATATACTTCTATGTTCCATTGAAGAATCTTTAAATCCATTAAAAGTTGAAGAAAGTGGATGCAATTTCTAGCAGAAACTCTTGGGCTCCCGATCAACCCTTATTTCTCCTTGTTGCTTTCCATTTTCCAATGTTAATCTTTTTACATATTTTATAAGTATTTTCTTTTGAACTATTGACAAAGGCTGTATAGTTCCCGAGTCACCAGTGAAATCTCGTCCATAGGGTCTGTACTCTATGCAGGCATAGATTCCAGAGAAGAAATGTGATGAGTGAACAGGCATTGGTGGGGAGCGGAATCTAGCTGCTTGTCGGAATAAGCAAGCCTCATATTCAGCTTATCATATTTTGCAGATTGAGTTAACGACATCAGGATTATTAAACTTGTACTCCAGAGGTTTTCTTGATTGGGAATCAACGCTCAGGAAGTCCCCTGGTCTTCTAACAAATGCAAACTTTTTGATTTTTGCACAATATATGTCACTTCAGCGACATATAATCTCCAATTAGGTCTGATCTAGGCAATCTTTATTGGTACAAGAATGATTAGTGCTTTTACAATGATAACATTTGAGCACGAATTGACATTTTTTCTGCTCATGAACCTCCGAACATTGTTGAATCTGAGTTTTACTTCTACACTGACACTTGATATAATCAAAGACAGTTATATCACTGGGTAACTCTCATGATATAAGGTTCATCTGCCGTGAAAGTATCTGTAAAACAGGGATATCTCCGCCACATGTCTGCGGTGTTCTAAACTATCCAGATTCCGGGTCAACTCCGGGTCGCCGACGAGACGTACATCTCTCCTCTGAATGGAATCCAGCAGCTTTAGGGTGTGCTTTGGTGCGGCACTCCAGATATGTGAGCATTATTCTAAGCACGGTCTAATTTACGCTTTGTAGAGCAGAAGCAACTGCTGCAGTGTATACAGTTTTTGTCGCGAAATAGCTCACCAAGCTTCGGGGGAGGCTGATTTTGCGATGTTAGACGTGGTCATGCCAGGACATATCGCTGTTGACCGAGACACCTAGTAGTCCGATTGACGAGGATGAAGGAATGGTCGATCGTGCCATAATGAAGTCAGGGCCCGCCGGCGCCGTATTGGCCCTCTTGGTAAACGTGACTGCTTGGGCCTTTGCTGGATTGAACTGGACCAAATTTCTGTCGCCTCAAGTTTGAACTTTCTCCCAGGTCCTGATTTATTGCTGTAATCTGCTCGTGTCTGCGGTGATAAATCTCTGTCGTGTAATTATAAAGTCATAAACGGTTAGACGCTAAAAAAAATCCTTTTTGATGTGTAAACATCATATCTATCCGTAGTCTATTTCAGCGCTTCCTTGCAAAACGACTAGCGGATAAACACAACTTGCAAAATACATTCCCGACTTGTCGTCGGAAGGCATCGGGTGTTTTCGTTAGATCGCGTTCCTATTTTACATATGTCTTTACGATGCAATGAATTGGTTACAACTGGTCTGGTGGCTCAGTAGTTAAGATGCTAGACCTCTGGTTCGGCGGCCAGGGTTCGATTCCCGATGGTGTTTTTTTTTTTATTTTCTCGAGCTTATATTTGTAAAAAGTTTATTTATTTTGGGCTACGTTCTGTATTCTGGAAGTATCGAAATCCACTCACCGAATTTACCAATTGAACGTTCTGTAATTACCGTTCACCTTCAAATTTGTTGACAAATAATTGTGGCAATCATAGGATGACATATAAAATGACAAGAACAGTACTTATATTTAGATATCGAACATGAGTTTGCTGAATTTTGGTTAATAAAATGTCTAACCCGGCAAGCAGTCAACAACAAGAAAGACCCAAACCTGACTCAGTTTTTTGTTGTAATCCTTTTCAGTGCCGATGCGGACGTAAGTACCTACACTGAACGCTTGTATTAAGATCGTTTTAATACCAATACCCATCAAAACTTTTTGCTACAAATTTAGTGATAATGAGGGTTTCCAATCTGCACTAAAAGTGATATATCGAATCAAAATTTTAAGTATTTTGTGACAATAATAATACGTTAAAAATTTTAGAAGGGAATCAAGCTAGCAGCAAACAATAGGGCATTCACATTTTCCCCTGAAATACGCTTCGCATATCCATTGCAAGTTACTTTCAGGATATTTTCCTTCTCGTTTTCCTCTTCAACCCTTTTCGCTATCCACTGCTGAACATAAGCATCCTCATGATTTTTCGAGGATTTCTCTCTTATGCCAGACGAAGCCATTGTATTTCTAGATGTTTTTTGATGCCATCGTCTTCCTACACGTTTCTTGACGTCATCGTCTTTCTTCTTCATCGCAATGGAATATACTTTTTCTGCACATCCATCCATTGCCGTATCAAGATAAGCTTCGATGAAATTTCGTCTAATGTAATTGCCTTGCTGTTTTTAGTTGTGATGCTTAGCTTCTAAAACTCACAATACAAAATTTAAATTCGTTATTATATTGGGTTTATACGAGTAATGTAAGGCATTTTTAATGCGTCTATTGAGTAGCATTAAATCTAACATGTACATTCTTTCTCAGGTCACCGGTTTCCCCAAAGAATAGTTCTGGCTATCATGCTACATCTGTGTTTGCAAAACAACTTTAATACGAGAGTCGTCCTCAATGTGGCCATAGTGGAGATGGTCGAGCCACCGAAAGAAGACCCCACCGTAGTCGTGGCATGTCCTCAGTATGGAACACCAAATAAGACTCAAGAGGTATTTATGGACATACTAAATATCCATCGCTATGCTAGTGTATCTGATCATTTATTATATGATCCATTCCCCATTTCTATTTCAATTTACACCCTTGTACGCATCTCTCACTCCATCCTTACGAGTTTTGTATTCTTCCCATCTATCACGACTAGTAGCCCCATTTAGAAATGCAGGTCTTCCTGAACTGAGCAATTTATAGAACAGTGCGAGAATAGACGGAAAGTAGGAGACTGGAACGATAGAAAGTGATGTGAAGTAAAGTGGAGGGTAGTTCTTTAGAGAGTCGAATTTAAACTAGAACTGGCGATTTTATCTATATTTAGAGACAGATCTTTATTAGACACTCACTCGAGAAATGATCAACTCTAATAATCGATAATTTTAGGACTAGTCATCTCGACTTAAGAGAGATTATTGGTAGGAAGGCAAAGAGAAATCACCCTAATAAAGTAAATAAAGAGCATAGTTAACTTCTGGCTTTAGTTTCAACCGTACATTTCAAAGTTTAGATAAAGAATGCCAACTTGCTATCTATGATCTTGAAGAAGAGCCCGACATTTAGCCATGAGAATAATTTAAGACTTACAAAATGCTTAACAAATAATAGAATTTATTATTTCATTCTAATGATTTCAGGGAGGAACGTTTCCGTGGCCGCGACAAACCAAATCGCTGGTCCTATTCGCGTTCTACATTGGCTACACGTTTACGCAAGTGCCCGGCGGATGGTTATCAGACAAATTCGGAGCCAGATATGTTATTAGTACTTCTGTCGTTGTGACGACTCTGAGTACGGCGCTGTTTCCCTTAATGACTAAGAAATGGGGATACTTAGCAGCCGTTTTTCTGAGATTTATATTGGGCGCGGCTCATGTAAGTAAACACATTTTTTCTTCAAATGTCAGTAAATCCGTCATTACTCGACTGTGTACGCGGCAGTGAAGTTTCGTTTTTCCTCCGCCGGAGCTTTACTTTTCACTTTTCCGCCGGCGCGGCGGAGGTAAAAGTGTTATCATAGCAACATAGATACAATACAAACAAACATCAAAATAAGCGTCAACAACTCAAGAGTTATTAAACTAAAATTTGTGTTTATCGCTCAATGTGTGACTGCATTTCTAAAAATCACTAATTTAGGAACAAATTGGTCATTATTTAATCGGACTTACTCAATAACTGCTTATCAATACGGAATTAAAACGCAATCGAAGACCCAATTTTAAAAATATAATTATTGTTGACAGTGTCCACTGACAGCTTTATGTTACATTACTATAGCAACAACTTGAGCCTATTCACCGACACCGCACCGGTCTAAGCCGCCTTGCGAACCTACTTATCTTTAATAATAATAATTATTACTATTAAAAAGAGACTTTTTGCATTAATTTGTCGACATTTGAAGAAAAAACAGCATATTTTATTTGGAGGAAAAGTTACTTTTCATGGCTTGCTCTCTATGACTAGCCTCACTCCGTTCGGCTGTTAAACACGAGCGAGCCATGAAAAGTATTACTTTTCCTCCATATAAAATAATATACTATTTTTATATCACTCTAATACAATTATAATTTTTAACCTTTCACGATTTCAACAAGCGAATATTTTACCTCGCTACCAGCGGAAGAAATTAATGAGGCTGCAAAAGACAGTTATGTTCACTCGCATAGAGCTGGTGGTCGACGCCAGTGAAATTGATATGTTTAGGGCGAACGCAATAGTAAACATTATCTGCTTTGGTCAGAAGTCAGATGCCATCTTAACCACTGGCCACTCTTCATATTTCATAGATTGAAGCAGAGGAGATACATTTTGCTAACTTTCTACTTTCTAGCACCTTTTTTTCTCATCCCTTTATCTGCACGAAGGTTAAGAGCCTGTGGATTAGTTAACCCTGTAATTTGTTTAACTTCATAACACTAGCGTCTTCAGACAACGGTCTGTTTTGATCTTTTCTGGTGACCTCTGCCGAATGTCGGCAATAATTAAGTTATTTCGAATGGCCCCTCCGGGGACAACCAAACAAAACTAACCAAAATTAACCCTATCTAACCCAAAATCAAGGAAAAAAAAACATTTAAAAAACATATCCTTAAAAAGAAATAAAAACATAGCTTGGCACAGACGGGGATTGAACCAGCAACCTTCGCATCACACTTTCTATCCTCTGAGCTACCAGGCAGTTGGAAGCAATTCAGTGTACTGCCAAGACATGGGTATTGGGCATGATACAATCCTGTTATTGTATCATGGGTATTGGGTAATTCTGCCGATTTGGCCATCGTCGGGTCGCATCGTGGAACCGAACAGAAAAGTTCAAAACAGACCGCTGTCGGAAGACGCTACTCTTTATAACCGGGACGTTGCCTAATCCTCACTATTCAGGAGGCAAGAAAACTGTGTGGCCCTATTAGGCTGCTCGTCCACTGGAAGCGAAAACAAGCAGCTACGAGCAGGTGTAAATCAGATATTGCTAGTTAACATATTTGCTTATTTTAATATAGGGTGTGTTAATATTTACTTATTAAATTATAGTATTAGGTATACTACTAATAATCTGCTTCTCGTAAGCTAATCTACAGGTTCGTGTTCACAAAAAAATGACATACATTTTTCCCTGATTACATATTATGCTAATTAGAACTCCTATTTTGGCCTAATGTCAGTGGCGGCTATTCAGCGGAAGTAGGGGAAGTGCCACTTCCTCAAGAAAATGTAATTTAAAAAAATACAATTAATTCATTCATCAGTAAAATAATATATTTTTTCTTCAAACGTCAGTAAATCCATCATTACTCGACTGTGTAGGCGGCAGTGAAGTTTCGCTTTTCCTCCGCCGGAGCTTTACTTTTCACTTTTCCGCCGGCGGAGGTAAAAGTGTTGTCATATCAACATAGATACAATACAAACAAACATCAAAATAAGCGTCAACAACTCAAGAGTTATTAAACTAAAATTTGTATTTATCACTCAATTTGTGACTGCATTTCTAAAAATCACTAATTTAGGAACAAATTGGTTATTATTTAATCGAACTTACTCAATAACTGCTTATCAATACGGAATTAAAACGCAATCGAAAACGCAATTTAAAAAAAAACAATTATTGTTGACAGTGTCCACTGACAGCTTTATATGACATTATTAGAGCAACAAACTGAGCCTATTCACCGACACCGCACCGGTCTAAGCCGCCTTGCGAACCAACTTATCTTTAATAATAATTATTATTACTATTAAAATGCAACGTTTTTGCATTAATTTGTCGACATTTGAAGAAAAAACAGCATATTTTATTTGGAGGAAAAGTTACTTTTC
>MU184793.1:0-28570 GCA_016904865.1 Pissodes strobi
CATTTAAAAACTAAGCGTTTATTATTCGATACACCATATAAAATTTAAAGCATCTTGAGAGTAGATAGATGGCAATGCAAATTTAGTAATACAAAAGCTTTAAAAAATAGTCTTTATAGTTCATACTTTGGTAAACAATCAGACTTTATTAGGTAATTAGTTTGGGTTAGTTTTGAAATTCTCACTACAACCACCGGTTGCCAGGTAAACGATTGTTCGCAAAAAATATATTATTTTTTTTTTATATTTTAGTGCGTTTAAGAAGTCGAAATATAGGACGTCGATTACAAACAGATTTCTAAATTTTCCTAAAATTAAATTCTACCCCCACATCCACATATGTATTGAATAGTGCGGTGAAATTTTTGGAAGAGGAAGCGATTCGATAAAGGGTAATAAAAAATATTTACATACCAACTCGAGGATTACAGATCTATTACTATTACTTAACTCTAGTCATTAGACGTTATAAACCGTCCTGACAATTGGGCGGGGCTTTAAAAGTTTGTTTACTATTTAAGAATATGGTCAACAGCGGTCTTAACGTGCCGGTCCAAAGGTCACATTTTTCATTAAATGTCATTCCTTTGACAGATTTTACATGCAAAATCTGCCACGAATGAAGTTTTTACTGAAAATTGTGACCTTTGGACCCGCACGATAAGATCGCTTTTGACTATATCTAATATTTCACTTCACGCATGACCCTCCGCGCTCTTCGGGGCGCAACCAAACAAAGCAAAACTATCCCAAGGCATGCCCCAAAATCAAGAAAAAAAAGTTTAAAAAGTATTTGCAAAATGTCGATAACGCGTGCGCACCCGTCAGGAAAGGTTATGACGTTTGATAACTAGACGCGAAAAGCTATCCAAAAAACCTACCATTAAAACGTTCCTTGGTTTGTTTAAACACGTTTGTTTTCCGAGGCATTTTACGCTATGCACGACAATCGACAACTAGTCCATATTCCATCTGAATAAAATAATAAACATGATAAATAAAATAGTGATTTTAATCTATCGCATTTATTATATTCTTATCTAGAAAATGTCTTGTAAAACTACGATTTGCAGTTTTATCTGCCCGAGTCAGTTGTAAATCCTCAAACTCACTGTCTTCGCCTATGTTAAAATTTTGTAAACTATATCAGTTTGGAAGCGGCCGACACGACGTGGCCCGATATGACGAGCCTGCAGAAAACCGCAAAGGAAACGTATGTCCGAGCTAAAAATAGCGATGGAATATAATAGTCTTAGGTAAGAAATAGATATGTAATTAACTAAATTATAACCATATTAAAAACGGTAACTGTTTTACGTATTGGGAAGCTCTAGCGTCAGAGCCGTTGTTAACCAGCCGTCACTGGCTTTCATAAATAATAACAGCATAACCCTGCTTAACACACGCGGTATAGTAACTATTCCGCGTAAATACATCCTCGCAAATCTTTTTTCCGACCGAGCTAGCAAACAGCGTGGACGTGGAAAGTTAACTCTCTTCAAATTAATAGAATTAAGTCAATTAAGGTATACTTCCTCTGTGACTAAGACCCATCCATTCCTATTAATGTTTTCATTATATCTATCTGGTTTAAATTTTTTTTAATATTCTATTAAATAAAGACATAACCTAGGCTTCCCCAACACGTGGTTTAGGTTAAGAATAAATAAATATAAATCTAGCAGTTTGGGACCTTTTACAGTTAATTGTGCAAGGAAAACAGGGACAAAACATTGGTAATTACCATCCTATGGCAATTGCCAGAGATTTGGCCAGTTTAAATTTTGACCATAAAACGGGGCCCTTGAGAAAGGGTAAAAACAGAGTTACGATAGAATTCAAATCTCCGGAAGCGGCTAATAAATTCTTGGAAAATGAAATTTTATTGAGTAAGGGTTATGATATATTCATACCTAATATGAATGTCAGCTGCAAGGGAATTGTCAAAGGTATTTATAAAGATCTCTCTACGGAGGAAATTAGTAAAAATACTGAAGGCTCAATAGGTATCATTGATGTAATGAGGTTTAATAGAAAAGTAATTGTAGATCAAAAGGCGGAATACCATAAAACTGGCTCATGTTTGTTCACCATTGAGGGGAAAATATTGCCTAATTCTTTGTTTTTATTCGGATTGGAGTGTCTTGTGGAACCGTATATCATGCGGGTTACTCAGTGCTATGGTTGCTTATTATATGGACATGTGCAATCCCAATGTAGAGGTAAGCGTAAATGCCAGAAATGTACAGTTGTTCATGAGGACAACTGCACAGCCCCAAATAGATGCTATCATTGTAATAGCTCAAACCATTTATCTACCAATCAAGAGGTCCTGAATACATACGAGAAAAGCAAATTATTAGTTCCTAAGATAAAAAAAAATACTATTTGTAAGGTCTCCAAAAGATTTTCCTGTTCTGCCGTCAAAGGGGCAGGTTACCATTCCAAACTTTGCTGCAAAGGATGATAATGTAGTACGTTTCTCGCAAAATATGCACAATTATACCCAGATGCCATCATACAGCAGAATTACAACTAACAAAAGACAGAAAATCAGAACCCCACCTCCACAACCCGAATATAGTAGAGAAGAACATCAAGCTTGCTTGATACAGCATTCGGTAAGATTTAAAACTACACCAATAATATCAGGTCTTCATCCCCTTTATACATTCCGGAATCTCCTCCGACTCAGATCTCGCAAAACAATTTTAGACAACAAAATGTTGGCAATATGCTAGAATTTATGGGATTTGGAGAGGGGGCCCTCCAACTGTCAGAGGGGCAAAGAGAGCTGGTTAGAAAATGTATCATGAGTTTAGTTGACCCTAGGGGTATAAATGATAGAGAGAAGGGCTTTTCAAGCCCTAGTTGGAGTTAGTATTCAATGAAAATATTAAAATACTTCAATGGAATATTAGAAGACTTTGTGCCAATCGATCTAATTTACAAATTTTTATTAAAGAGTGTTTGTCTAATATTGTAGCCTTAAGTGAAACATGGTTAAACCCAGGAATCACTGCTAATTACCCTGGATATATATCTTTTAGACGGGACCGCCCAGACAGCAAGGGTGGAGTTGCTCTTCTAATCAGGAATAATCTTGATGTTAATGAGTACCATATTGATGATTCATTTCTGGATCAAAATATGCAAGTTCAGTGTATCAAGATTGTAAAGCACAATATTTATCTTGCAAATTGTTATATTCCCCCCAATGTGTATATAGATTGTAACTTGGAGACGTCTTATTGACTCCATTCCTAACCCCAAACTTATTGTAGGAGACATGAATGCAAATCACCCTTTATGGGGGAGCTCTATGTCCAATCGGAATGGGAGGGTTATTGGTAATTCCTTGGAACAACTTCATTTGGTAATATTGAATGATGGAAGTGCAACGAGATTAATATCGGCAGTTGATCTTTCTTCAACCAGTGTGGCAATAGCAATGAAAATGTCTTGGTCTATCTTGGACGACTGTGGTAATAGCGATAATTTTCCCATAATACAGATGCTTCGTACACATCTTTCAATAATTGTAAACAGAAAAGATGTTTCAAAAAAGCCAAATGGGAGCAATACCATGATAAAGTTCTGATATCTCTTTCAGAGGTAGATACTATAAGCTATCAGGAATTCCAAAATGTTATTAACTGTGCAGCGGACCAATCTATCCCTGTATCTAAGCCCTCAAATCACAAATTTAAACCGTCAGTCACAGGGGATGATGAATGCACGAATAAACTCAATCGTAGAAGATTCTTTATTAGAAATTTGAAATATAATCCTACCTTGGAAAGGTATCTTCAAACTAAAAAGGTGATTGCTGAAACAAGACGTCTCTTTCTTAAAAAGAAGCGACTGAGCGTTAAATCATTTTGCTCAACACTTAACAGACCCTCTTCTCTTGCAAAGAGATTATGATACTCCAATACGCGGATGATTTGGTGTTATTGACTACAGGTAGGAACATACCTTATCTTATAGGACAAATAAACTCTTCCATGATAGAACTACAGCAGTGGTTCTTGGCCCATAATTTGTCCCTATTTACGCAGAAATCTAAAGCCATTCTTTTTCGCCCTGGACGCACGTTAACCAATTTAGATCCAATTAGATATGACAATACAATCATTCCTTGGGTGAAGGAAGCTAAATACCTTGGGTATTTAGCTTCCTGAGACGATGAATGAGAACTTGAATAGGAATAAGCAAATATCTGATGCGCTGGTTAAAGCTAAGAAAGGCATTAATGTCATGAGAGTAGTTAGCCGAGTATGGTGGGGGGCTGACTCTCTAACTTTATTGCATATTTATAATGGTATTGTGAGATCTCACATTGAATACTCGTCTCAACTTTTCATGCCGACATCTAAAGCACTATTACTTAACCTCGACCGAGTTCAAAATGAGGCAATAAGCGTGATCACAGGATGCATGAAATCAACCCCCACAAATTCCTTACTAGCTGAATGTAGTGAAATGTCTCTGGAAATGAGAAGAATATACTTGTCTCAAAAATTTATATTGAAAAATCTCTCAATTAGCAATAACCCATTCTTGAACCTCCTCCAAAAATTAATGTCAGCCATAAATAATGCAGACAACAAATATTGTACCGAGCGTATAAGGAACTCCATGAGTATTTGAATATTATTAAAGTTCAGGAATCTCTACCATGTTTCAGATATAACTTTCTCACCCAGTTAAAACCGGTTCCCATTTTGAAATTGAATATGTCCAAAGATAATACTCACAGTAACGCCCTATTTTTGGAAAAGGCAAATGTCAACGCAGCCTCTTATACATGGATCTTTACTGATGCATCTAAGGACCTTAACTCCAACACAGCTGGGTATGGGGTCTTTTGCTTAGCCAATAATATAAAATTTTCTTAACGATTACCGAATGAAATCCAAATTTGCTCAGCTGAGATTATTGCAATTAACAAAGCTCTGCTCTTTTGTGTAGAACAGGACATTAGGAAGGCTGTTATATTCACAGTTCAGAAGATTAATAGATCAGACATATCAACTAAATTAGACCACATTTCTTTTTCTACCAAGCAGATGATCTTAGACGCAAACGCTACCATATTTGACATAAAGCTCTCATGGATTCCCGGACAATCGGGCATTCATGGAAACGAAGTAGCAGATCAGTTGGCAAATATTGGCAGAAATCTGAGAGTTCCTATAGACGTCAGACTAGATAAACTTGATTTAATCCCCTATATTAAAACAAAAGTTCAGGACAAATGGAGACGGGACTGGAAGGTTTCCACACAAAGAAAGGGCGGATGGAACGCATCAATACAGAGTGACTTCCCTTTTACACCTTGGTTCTAAAGACTCGCATGTTGATAGGAGACATATTACTACTATTATAAGGATGAAGACAGGACACTGTCCTTGCCCAGCTCATTTATATAGAATAGGCCTCATTAATGACCCAAATTATGATTGTAACACTGGAGCTCTGATCTGGAGCATATTCTTTTTTAATTGTCCCATTCTAGATACGGACTTGTACCAGGAGATACTGGAGATGGGAATGGAGAGTCCTATGTCTGTCCAATCCATTTTGTCTAACATAAGCAGTTCTGTTATCAATGCCATTATGAGGTTTCTATCTCACAACGGCATAAAGCTATAATAATCCCCATGTTTAACTTCTAGGTTATATAAGCAAACTTCTAATATTCCTTCTTTTATTACCAGGGTTCTACATCCGAGGCAACATTTCGGGGTGTGTAATGCTCTTCCGTTGCCCGGGAGCGAGAAGAGTCTAATCCTGTGTTGTGCTGTATATTTACTAACTCCACTCTTCTTAAAGTTAAGTTTCATGTAACAGACTAATTTAATTAAACAGTTAGTGGTTTTATAGTGTGGACTATGACGTGTGTCAGGAGCCTTTTATTAGGCGGCCCGGAAGAACAATAAAAATCAGTGTCTGGGTGAATGCATAGCAGCGAAGCCCGCAGCCCAAACGAACGAACATCCTCGCAAATAGTACCCAACTACAGCTCGTGTAGTTATTGAAGTAGGTACTTACAATTTTTGACATCAGCTCAAAATGACGAGTTTAGTCTGAAAGTCCCAATTAATGACTGCTTGCATATAATATAGTTTTTTACAATATTCATCTTACGACACGCGTTGTGATAAGTAATCAAACGAGGAGTTAGCCGAGTTTGATATTACATCGAGAGTCGTAATATGAATTTATAACAAGAATGTTGTGCGTAATTTTATCTGCTTTCACGAAATAATATTAAGATATCAAATGTGCTAAATTATTTATATATAAAAACAAAGTGACAAGACAAGACGCTAGTGTGCTTCCTATCAGCTGTTACAATATCTAGTGCTGTAATGATTCTCATTCGTATTACTAAATGAAAGTAGATAAATGATTTTTACATGTTTAAAAGACATATATGACATCACAATAGTCATATATATTTATATAAAATTCTTACATTAACTCTTTGAATGCATGTCACAACGCTTGCCATCATTTTCAGTTCGAGTCATGTCGTTTTGTCTTTGTCCAAGGTTATCAAAATTTTTAGATGTCATCATGATTATTGCCTATTAAGTCAAAACAGTTATTAAAACATAGGGCATTTATGATAACTGTAGCGGTATTAGTAGGCTACTGCCTGTTCATTGCCAACACGTCCTCCCCGGAAGATGAAGTCCAGCATTCTCTGCAACGTTTTGGTGGTCTTCCCTGTGATCTCTTTCCTACTGGATTATTCATTTTTGCGTTTTTGATGAGTCTGCTGTCTTCCATTCTTTTTAAATGTTTGTTCCAGAATCTTCGTCTCTGTCTCACCCACCTTCCTATGTCCTGTATCCCGCATTGTAGTCTGATGTCTTCATTTCGTATTCTGTCGTATAATGTTTTGCCTTGTATACTTCTCCGAGTTTTCAATTCAACTGTTCTCATCATTTGTAGAGTTCTGTTTGTATCTGGTCTTGTTTCTGCTGCGTATGTTATGATAGGTCTTACTGCCGTTTTATATATCTTGACTTTGCTTTCCGTATTGAGGTATTTGTTCTTCCAAACAATTTCTCTCAAACATCCCGAAATTCGAGCCGCTTTCATTGTTTGCTCTCTTACTTCGAGAAGTAGATTTCCATGACTCGTTATATCTGCTCCCAAATATTTGAAATGGTTTACCCGTTCGACGATTTTGGAGTCGATTTCCAACTTACATCTTATCGGTTCCTTTGATGTTATTAAGCATTTAGTATTCTCGGTGTTGATGAGCATATTTAGTTCTTTTGCTTTGGTGTTAAAAGAATGGAGTAACCTTTGGAAATTATCTTCGGAATCTGCAATAAGAACCGCGTCGTCAGCATAGCATACGACATGGAAGAAAGTATTTCCCATTTTGTATCCAGCTGCTCTGGGCAGATTTTCTATTATTTCATCCATTATCAAATTAAATATGAAGGGGCTGAGTGAATCTCCCTGTCTAATTCCTGTGTTTACATGTATATCTTCCGTTGTGATATGTTCTACTCTGATTTTTGTTCTGCATTGGGTGTTAATATCGTATATTATATTAGGTAACCTATGGTTTAGCCCTTTTGTTCTCATTATTTCCAGGACATGTTTTAAGTGCACTCTGTCAAAAGTTTTGGTCATATCGACGAAGCACATGTACGCAGGTTTATTGAATCCTAGGGATTTTTCGAATATTTGTTTGACAATGAATATAGCATCAATAGTGGATCTGTTTTTCGTCTCTTATCCTTATGGTTTTTGTGATTTCCCCCAGAATAGTATTTGTGAACGCTTTAAGAACGCTATCAAGTAGGGTTATTCCACGATAGTTTTCTGGAAATGTTTTCTGTCCTTTTTTAAAAATGGGTATTGTTATACTATTCTTCCATTCATTTGGTATTTTCCGTTCTTCTATGATATTTCTAAATAAGGTTAATATTTCATTTTGTATTTAAGCATCTCGTTAGTTCGTCTGGCCCGGGACTTTTTAAATTTTTAAGGGATTTTAAGGTGTTTTTTATCGTGTCATTTGTTAATTCTATGTCGTTGTCTTCTTCATATTCGATCTGTATCTGTTCCTTGTCTTCCTGTTCCTTGTATAGATTCCTACAGTTTCAATGCAGAAGACATAAAAGAAGATAAAATGAACGTATGTCAATTAAAAAATATATTAAAAATGTTCCTTTTCGCTATGATGTTGAAGGCATTTAAATTATTTCTTTCTAAAAATGAATGCAATAGTAAAATTATTTCCAGAGTTTCGAAAGTATATAAGTAACAAACAGGCTCGCTTGCTAAATTTGTAGGTTATGTCAATATAAGGTGTAAACAAACCGACATTTACCGACACAAATAGCAGATCCATAAAGTTGGAGCGCGGTACATGTATCGGCAGATAACGCGGTTGGTGAATGGAACACAAATTAACGAACGCTCAGATACATACCGGTAGATACCGCTCCAATTATCGTAAATGCCCATAGACATGTCTTGTTTTCTGTCCCTTTCTTGATTGTGGCGTGCATTCAAGGAATGAAGATCTTTACCCTTAATTTGTTGAAGGAAAATAGTGAAGTGGAATTAAAATGGTACTAATTAATCGATCTTGTTATTTTGATGAATTAAATGCAAAATTCATTAAAATAAATAAAATTTTATAAAAAGTATATCTAATTCTATTAATCACAATATGAAAGCTACACAATTAGGTACTAATTTGAAATATTAATTGTTAGTATTCGGAGTATATAACGGAGTATTTAACTGGAAGCGAGATTTCATAATCAATTTTTCGACTAATCCGGAACTGACAAATGGGATATTTATCCAGATTTAGAACATTTGAAGGAGCTTAGCTTTTGAATGTATACATTGAATCTTGTTCCGTATGAAAAGGCGAAAAATTGAATTCGTCCTTCACTTCCCTAGACTAAAAATTGAGTATAATTATGAGTATTTAACTATGATCAGATCACCTTAAATTAAATATGTGTGATATCTACAAAATGGCTTACTCCATATTGCAGCTACACAGCAGCATAATATAAATAAAAAATAATATAATTAATCCTTAATTAATTGTAAGTTAAAAACCTACTGTAAAAAATCATTATAAATTTTTTTAAAACATAAAACTATGATATAAATACAATCTAAAAATATTTTTTGTTTGCAATAATTACCCTTAAGATTAGGCTTGTTCATGGACTCATACCTTTTGAGTATTATATACATTTTCTTAACAATGATGATTATTTTAAATAGACTTTTCGCAAATATATATTTTAACAAACTTATCAAATGGAGAATCCTCACACAAAATTCCTGTAATTTTTCGATAAAAAAAGCTAAGCATAATATGTTTAATCCAATTGAGCAATGTAAGTAACACTTAAATAATTTCAAAAAGACATATTATTATTATGATTATAATTTGAGTTATGATTATGATTTATGTTTGAATAGTATAAAAGTGAACTGTAATATTTGCAGTTGCTAAATTAATAAGCATGTAACAAAAAGGCTAAATAAAATGCCACAAAAATAAAATCAACAACTTGATATTGAAATAAGAAATGAGTAAAACTGACATTATTATACAGCGTACCCAAGAAGTCCTGTTCTGTACCATGGGTTTTCTACGAAAACTTTTTACCAGTAAGTTGGCCCACAAAAAACCTTAAGTTTCGACAAGGCCATCAGAATATATAAATAAGCACCAGAAAATTCCGTCACAAAAATAAAAAGCTGTGATACCCGAAGCATTCTAACATTTTCACGAGATCAAATTTAGTATAGTTTTGACCAATTCAAAGATGCATTTTTTGTCATTTATAACTCTTTCAAGTATTCTAGTCAATATAACTTATGGCAAGAAGTTTATATCACCTGTGGTTCACATCTTTGTTCTTCTTGTTTATTAAAAACAAAAAAAAATTAATTAGAATGTGTTATTTTTGTAAAGCCAATCAATTCATATATAATTATCAGTAGACGGATATGAACATTAAAAAACTCTTTTTCTAAATAATGTAAGGTAAAAACTATGATTAATCGAATAGTTATAGAAGAAAATAAAACATACAAAATATAATCTTTGTATAAAAGTTAATTTTAAAGACAAAACTATACTTTCTTAACTTTTCTTGACATTGAAACTGAAAAACAATTTTCAGGAGGCAAAAAGCAGGTTTCACACCCCGTTAAATAATACTAGTTCTCCCTTCATTTTATAGTAATTTAGTGCACGTTGTCAGTTTTCCATTACGATCGCAACATCCGCCGATGATACTGAAATTGTTTTGCAATTAGGACTACTTACGTTGTCTTAAAACTTTGCTATATTGTCCCAGATAAAACCAGACCAGATGCGCAAGTTCCTATATCGCCCATACTGCAGCCCAATAGACAACGTCGATGGGCAGGCCGCTTGGCAAGAACTCAACAAGTACGGGAACCGATGTTCAAGGCTGTACGTCGCTGCACGTTCCGACTCCCGTGTAGTACGCGTGTTTTTGTAGTTTCAATGGAGATATTGTCGAATATTGTTTTGAAGCGAGCGGATTTTTAACTTTATTAATTTATTTTTAAATATAATTGTGCAAAAACCTACATTGTTAACCGTGTGTGCAAAATTACAAGACATTTTACTTTGCCGCAGTGGAGATGCCCGGATATAAATGTCTTTACCTGTATTGTTCTAACAGAGATGATGGAAGAAAGCCTTTCTTTAGGTGCCCCAAAGATCATCAGAGGTAGGTATATTTAAACATCGGACAACATATTTATTTAAATTTGCGTCGTAATTCGTAATATTATGAACAAATCTAATCAAGTAGTCGTGATTTTATGATAATATTTCGTAATAAATATTTTAAAGCAGTGATGTTGCTTGAGGCTTCCGGAAGAGGAGATCTGTTAGAGAAGAGTTACAAGAATTATTAACTGTGTGAAGATCATTTTCAACAAAAATTTATTTATATGACTGCATCAGGTAAAAGGCTATATAATGATGCATTTCCATCAATTTTCCATGAAGCAAAACGTCGTATTACTGAAGTAGCATCGTGAAGAGCCTTCTCCAAAAATTGTTACATTATCAGGTTAAAAAAAATATTTTGGCTGTGTAAGTTTCGAATAAAATTATACATTTTATGTTACAGACATAACATTAAGACCTAAAAGCGTGCCAAAAAATGTACTCACGACGACCTTTAGCGATAATCCTACATATATTTCAGGTAAGTTTTTTTAAAATACTATTAACCTTGGTAAGATTAATTTCCAAAAATAAAAGATTAAAGCTTATTACTTAAAAAATCAGTAACATAATATTTTTCTGGAAAATATAACAGAAGATATAAATTTGGCTTTAAAAATGCTGAAATTTTAGTTGTGATTTCAAGATTTTGAAATTAATGTTTTGTTTTTAGAACTTCTGAGCATCAACATTTCTGAAATTAATGCTAGCGCCCACGCAACGTCTTCCAAGCTATTGTCACCAACAGCTGCAACTCAAACTCCATCGAGTCTCAGTGTTAATAGTCCTAGGAAAAATAAATTAAGGGTAGAAGTCAAACAGCTTAAAAAAACACTGTTATTTATGAGAAAATATAACAATAATGTAAAATGTAAGAAAATCCAGCTGAAAGAATTTAATGTCATGTGTTACAAGTTTCTTCAAAAACCGCTAGCTGACATCGTTAAATTACAAGCTTTATTGCAAAACACTCCAAAAAAAGGTAGGAGATATTCTAAAGAGTACAAAACTTGCCCTTACACTTTACTTTTTGGGGCCAAAATGTTATAGGTTCCTTCAAAAAATTTTGATCTTGCCATCAAAACGATCATTGGGAATAATGACACAAAATATAGTATGTAAATCAGGTCTCAATAACACACATATCTTCAAATCCTTAAACAAAAAAGTTAAAAACCATGTCCGAACAAGATAAACATTGCATAACTTGTATCGATGAAACATCCATAAAATCAAACTTGTATTTTTAACCACTTAGGGATAAAATAATAGGATTTGAAGATATCGGAAAAACAAACAGTTCACTTATAGCCCAAAATGTAGCAGTTATTATGGTTAGGGGACTATTTACAAACTGGAAACGGCCAATTGCTTATTTTTTCCTAAACACTCAGTTAAAGGCATCTGATATGATTTCAATTTTGGAAGAATGCGTAACGAAATTGTCAGATATAGCGTTAAGTGTGCAGGGGATTTTAAGTGACATGGGGTTTAATTATATTCAGCTTTCGAATATATTTAAAGTAACTGCAGAAAATCCCGAATTTCAATTGGGAAGTTTTAAATTAATATATTTTTTTGATCCGCCACACTTATAAAAAACCACGAAAAGTAACTTAATGCAAAATTGTTTTCATTTTAATGGTCAAAATTTTTCTGGAAAGTTTATTGAAACTTTTTATCAAGGAACAACTTTCAAAAAATGAAAGTAAGTTTGTCAGTACAAGTACTTAGTAGAACTGTTGCATGTGGTATGCGAGCCCAAATGGGGTCATTGCCCCCTGAAGCCCAAGCTACAATAGAAGCAATCGAAAAATTCGATAAACTTTTTGACCTTTTAAATTCTATAGATACGAACCATCCCAATAAATATAAAAATGCTTTTAATTTTTGATTTAGATTTAGTCTAAAGGTATTTTTCTTTAGAAATTCAGTGACAGTTTAAAATTGTAGGTTGAAGGTTGAAAGAAAAATAAAATATCATAACATGTTCGCGAATGGAAATAGGATCTCTTCAAGTGATGAAAATTGCGACAGTTACTGATATGTGTTTAATATATCTGGCAGCTTACAAATAAGGATAATTTAAATTTAACTCGCAATAGATCAAAGATGCACACACCTATAAATTATAGTTCAATTTGTAACAAATTTTTTACAAAAAGTCCTGTCAACCTTTAACCTAACATATTGAATTCCACTGTATTTCTAGAACAAAGAACTTTTACAACATCACCATTTCAATAGAATTGCATTGGTGCGGGCGATTTTATAACACACGTTAAAATAGCTATGGTGCAGGTCGCTTAAGTTTAATTCATCAAGGTCATTGAAGAATGAGCACCATATTGGACGATCTTTCGCATCTGGTATAGTTTTATCTGGGATATTGTGTGCGTAATTTGTTACGAAAACGCTCCGGATTTTTAATCTCCTAGTAAACAAATTGGCAAGACATTATTCACATTTATAACAATTAATTAGTATCACAAGCGCTAAACTAAGACCTGTCTAAATGAAATATTGTAGAGATTTTGCACAATATAAACGTTGAGCGGAAATAAATTTTCAATTACTTATAATCCAAAAATAAGCAAGGTGCTTATAGCCGAAGAATAATGATATATGTAATGGTTTTATATCGGAATTCCATCAAGCGAGTAACATATTTACAAAGACCATTTCAAAATTTAACGGAATAAGAAATTTTGATAGTTCTGTCTTCCATGCGTTTGTTGGTTGTCAAAGTTCTTGAAGACAACGGAGCCGCTGGCGACTTATTAGGTTTAATATATTAATTATTCACGGCCTGATTTCGTAAAATCGTAAATCCATTAGATAAATACATAAATTCAAATTTAAGAATTTACAGCTACTATAAAGGCCTCGCAGGTTAATCCCTTAACCAGTGAGTTTAAAAGTGTACCAAAATATGCTGCTACTCACTACATGAAATACCTTACGCGTTGACTTTCATTGGTGGATTCTATTTACTCTTGTTTGGAAAAGTTGTAATCAAAGAAAAAAATTCTTTTTAAAGATTGTACACTTATTATATACTTATAATAAAAAATAGGCAAAGGTAAAGAAGATGCATAAAACGCAATTTCATCACCAATAATACAGTGCTTCTCCAAGAACTATATTATCCGATTTCAGCTAAAATAAGCCAATATAAATAGAAAATAAATATATCCAATAAATTAATCTAAAGCTGCGAACGGCCAGACGATATTTTTTAATATCCAATACCCACAATGTGAATATGTGGAGTTGGGCAAGACATCTTGATCAACAATTAAAACGTTCTTACCAGGAGCTTTCTGCTCGACTTTGCCGTGCCAAACAAAATGATAAAAAAGTCCTTGCATTGCCGAAAAATACCTTCTTTGCTCGGGGGTCTTCGGTTCGTATCGGCCTAAAATAGCATCAATATCAGAGTCAATATCAGCTATGCGATCTTCCCCTCTAGTTTGGTTCACAACGTAGAAGGTAACGTTGTTCATTTGAGACCAGATCGCAAACAGTGGGCATGCGATACGAATATCCGTTATCATTGAACTTAAGCCAAGATACGTGGCGGAGTATTTTTTGAGTACTTCATCGGTAAGGTTCTGTGCTCCAATATATGATTCTTTTACGTGATGTCTAACCAAGCCTTCAGTCCAATTGGTGTGTTTCAACCGTAGTTTATCTGAGCTTCCTGCTTGAGCGGTGGATCCAATCATCAGGTCTACAGTCAAAAATTCCTTGGTGAATATTTCACTTGGATATTCTTTTAGAAATTTCCCATCAATTACCTAAAAATAGAACTAATGATGCAAAATATATTTTTAGTTGATGTTTACTTAAAAATAAAAATGCGACCACTAAAATCAAACTGATGGTCTAAGATCCGTTACACAAGGTGATTCACGGTCGATGGTAGGTTAGAAGTTTATGGAAAACGGAAAGGAGGATTTTTCTGAAATTTTTTCATCTTACATTTTCATACCTGTTCTATCGATCTAAAATATTTTCAGCATTGCGACGTTGCCGCTTCTCTCAAAAAGTCCTAACAACTTTATTTTTTTAAATGGAACACCCCATATATTAAGACATTTTTAGAATCGATCTTTTATTATAATATTTTTTTGTTAATATTGCCCTATACCTATTTATATCCGTTTTCGAGATACAAAATAATTTGTGTTAAATATGGTCCAAAACATGGCCCTAATTAAAATTAAGTAAATTTGTGCTCTCAATTCATAAAAAGTTGATATTTTGATGGTAGTTTAGACAGACCCGATGTATTTAATTTACACCGAGAAATCCACTTCATATCATACAGGACCTGCTAAAATTACTATTATTTCCGTTATTCATAAAAGGGGTCAGAAGTTCGTTTTTTCAAATCAAACCCCCTGTATATTGCTCAATAAATTGAAAGACGAAGAAAAATGCTTTAAGATGGCATATTATGTCTCTATACCTAAATCATTAAGTTTTCTTAATAAAGCCGCTTTTTTGTGAAAAATTATTTTTTATATAATTTAATTCTAAGTAACCATGGAAATATCAAGCTTATGACAGTTCCGTGACTTTTATAAGTAACTTAAATGAACTATTGACGGTGTTTAAAAAAATGAATGAATGAACGTAAATATTGATTATTCAAACGAAGTTCTTATGAAATTATTTATTTTATATGGATAATGTGACCAATTCATTGCCAGAACTTGCAGAAAATTTAACCAAATGTATCCTGACTTAACCTTCCGGAAGTGGCGCACTATATAGTAACACAAGAGGTGGCGCCAAGTCTGACAGACCCAGCTAAGGAAAAAATATGTAGGGTAATTTTTAACAAAAATGTATTGCGAGATATGTTTTATCGTATTATTTATTAGTCAAAAATAAAAACAAAACGTTAAAAAACAAAATTGGTTCCAAATTTATTCTAAAAGGAAAGTAACACATAAAAAAAAATTACGAGAGATGCAAATGCATAAAAAAACAACAACTAAGATACTTTTTTTTGGTTTTTCTGCTTTAAATGAGTAGAACATAAGTCAGATGTTCAGTTTTAATTATTGTCTAAGGCATCTGAACAAACAGGACACCAAGATTTTAGGTGAGAGAGGCATATAAATTTCTTACATTTTTCACAAAAAAATCTGCATTTCGAGTCCTTTACCCAAAAAAAACATCTTTTACTGGTTCCTGGTGCAATGTTTTCTTGCGGCTCTGAATTGGCAGATGTTCCGGCATAATCTTGTCTCCTCTCCCAGACTGCTTGTGGAATATTTTGTTCAAAAGAACGCCGAACTAAATATGGCTTATGTAAAACTAATTTTTATGAACCACTACACAATACAACAGTTGCCCTTTATCCAAAATATTATTTAAACAATAGATCAAAAAATATTGTGATTACTTACCAAAATAGAAAAAAAAACAAATTACTCAACACACAAAAATAGTTACACGGATAGTGGCGCCAAGTCTCACAGACTTTATGTATAATAACTTTTGTCAAAAGTCAACCTCCGTCGATCTCCCTAGTCAGGCTAACACTGAACGGTATTGTAGGAAGGTACCGGGCTGGACGCAGTTGTAGCGATATCTGGAGATCCAGGATACGCAACTGAAAAGTGGCCGGGTCTGTTAGACTTGGCGCCACTTCCGGAAGGTTAACACCAATGAACGAGAGGAAGTTTGTAAGATTACAAAATTTTTATAATTTCAATAACTATGGCTCAAATTTAAAAGCGCCTCCAACATTACCAAAACCTGTTACTTCAAATGAAGACAATATTGTTAACGTTTTGGCATATTTTTATGCATATCCAGAAGCCTCCATTCATAGTGCAGAAGAAGATTTGGGTGTATCATATGCTTCAGTACAACGAATTTTGGAAAATCACAAAATGCATCCGTATAAATTTGTTAAAGTTCAAGCCCTCAAAGAAGAAGACTTTGAACGTAGAGTGCATTTTTGCGAAACCCTTTTAATACGTGCACAGGAGGATCCGGAATTTTTGTCAAAAATAATTTGGAGCGACGAATCAAAATTAACGAGGGATGGGATTTTTAATAGAAGGAATAAGCATTTTTGGGCTGATCACAATCTTCACGTGAAAAAAGAAATGGGTTTTCAAGAAAGATTTGCCCTAAATGTTTTCTGTATTTTAAAGAAGAATAAAATTTACTTTTTTATTTATGATGGCACACTAAATGCTGAGAGATATGTCCAAATACTAAGGACGACTGTTACAGATTTCGTTGAAAATTTGTCTTTAGACGAATATAGGAATTCGTGGTTTCAACTGGACAGAGCGCCAGCTCATTGCACCCAGGAAGTTTCCAGGGAACTTTACCAAATGTTTGACGATCGTTGGTTTAGGCGTTTAGGGCCATGGGATTGGCCACCGAGATCACTCGATCTCACGCCGCTTAACTTTTTTTTTATGGGGTGTTTTAAAAGAAAGGGTGTACATTACTGCAGTGCCTACGAAAGAAGAACTGCGAAGGCGAATAGTGCGGTGTATTGAAGATCTGGATCCCCATGAAATTGAAACATGGCAAACATGAATCGCGTACAAAAGTACATTCTAAAATGTTTAAAATGTAATGGACAACATTTCCAGCATTTATTGTAAAAATTTGTTATTTTGTGCAAAATTTTGTTTTTTATTTTTCCTAATTGTTATTTTCTGTACTTTCACATGTTAATTGAATTAATTTGTAGTCGTACAAACTTCCTCTCGTTAATTGGTGTTATTTCAGGATACATTTGGTTAAATTTTCTGCAAGTTCTGGCAATGATTTGATCACATTGTCTACGTAAAATAAATAATTTCATAAGAATTTCGTTTGAATAATTATCTCATTTTAATTCATTTAAGTTACTTATAAAAGTCACGAAACTGTCATAAGCTTGATATTTCCATGGTTACTTAAAATTCAATTCTTTAAAAAATAAGTTCTCACAAGGTGGCTTTATTAAGAAAACTTGATGATTTAGGTATAGGCCATGATATGCAATCTTAAAGCATTTTTCTTCGTCTTTCAATTTATTAAGTAATAAACAGGGGGTTTGATTTGAAAAAAACAAACTTCTGACCACTTTTATGAATAACGGAAATAATAGTAATTTTAGCACGCCCTGTATGATATGGAGTCGATTTCTCGATGTAAATTAAATACATCGGGTTTGTCTATACTACCACAAAAATATCAACTTTTCATGAATTGAGACCACCAATTTACTTAATTTTAATTGGGGCCATGTTTTGGACCATATTTAACACAAATTATTTTGTATCTCGAAAACGGATAGAGATAGGTACACGGTGATCATTTATAATGTCCCCCCTCTTAACTTTTTTGTCTTTCGCATTAGACAAAAATGTTAAATACAAAAGTTGTGCAGAATAATGTAAGCTATTTGCAGAATACATTTGGTGTTGCAGAAATGAGTGACAGGTTAAAATTATATTTTTTTAAATGAAACGCCCTGTATATTGTTAATTTTTTGGGATCTCCTAAGAATTCTGAATATTTTTTCTATAACATGTCCTATACCTAAATGTAATAGTTTTCGACATATTCGCATTTTAAATACTGGTCTGGTATTGTAGTTGCCTAATTCACGGCCACCTAATAACTGGAATCTAGAATATATATTTTTGAATATAACCGCTTAGTTAAAATAAAATCCGAATATGTCGAAAACTATTACATTTAGGTATAGGACATGTTATAGAAAAAATATTTAGGATTTTTAGGAGATTATAAAAAATTAATAATATACAGGGTATTTCATTTAAAAAGATATAACTTTAACTTGTCACTCATTTCTGTAACACCTTGTATATATATAAATGTATTCTGCAAATAGCTTACATTATTCTGCACAACTTTTGTATTCAACATTTTTGTCTAATGCGAAAAACAAAAAACTTAAGAGGGGGGGACATTATAAATGATCACCGTGTACAGGGCAATATCAACAAAAAAGTATTATAATAAAAGGGCGATTCTAAAAATTAAAAAAAAAAAATTAAGTTGCTAGCACTTTTTGAGATAAGCGGCAACGTCGCAATGCTGAACATATTTTAGATCGATAGAACAGGTAAGAAAATGTAAGATACTAAATTTTCAGAAAAATCCTGCGTTCCGTTTTCCATAAACGTCTAACCTACCATCGACCATGAATCACCTTGTATATACTCTCATCTGTTATTTGACGATGACAAAGATTATATGTTAGATAATATATACATTGATAAACCGCAAATGGGTTGCCTAGCTAAATCGCGTGCCGAAGTCGTTAAATAATATAAATTCTAATTAACTTTTTTGGAGCAACTTTCCCAGTTTGTTATTCAAAAAAATCGAGCAACAGCTGAGAGAATGTGACACAAGGAATTGGGAAAATATAGGTTGCTTACTTTCCTCTCAGCACAACAATGAAGTTGCCAGGTATAAACAGGTGAGCAAGCGTTATTAATATACCCTCATCAGTTATTTAATCGAATTTTTTATGAAATGGAAGGTTATTTTTTCCCTGCCCAACAGTATTAGGTTGCCTTAGCAAAAGTTTGTCACATTCATGGTTGCTAGGTTTAGAGCGCGAGCGAGGAGAATGACAGAGAAGCGTTGCGCGCACCACTCCATGCGATCGTGTAAGCACGCTCTATGGATCAAGTAATGGATTTAAGTCAGATTAAATATTAACAATCCCAAATTGCTCTTTGTCTTTGTTCGTTCCATATGTTTTTTGGAACATGCGATATCTAGTGCGATGCGATGACGCTTATACAATACTTGATCGCCTAAATGAGGGCAGCGAACTCCTGAACACATTCAATTTCCTTTTCGACGAGAACATCTACTGGGTCTGTCAATGATGCGAATTTTCTGGAAACCCGTTCGTCTTGAAAAAAATTGAAGGCTTGACTTGTTATAAAATGCAGCTATCTAATCACAGCCTGTCAATGCGTGGAAAGCTGGCAGGCCCAGGCATAAAGTAGGACCCAACTTCATCGTCAGCTCAGTACAATTAATGCAATCAAGATATGTCTTATTGCTTTTCTTGGACGATGAACCCGCCAACCAAATTTGAGTCTGCGGAACTTTTTGGATATTAGCCAGTAAAATTACCAAAACATTCGCTCTGACCAATATTTTCGATCTTGGTGACGCTTATGATATATGAAATATTATCAGCGTGTCTGTCTCTTCGTGTTGACATAAATAATCTTCACGCTTCACGACGTGTCTTTTAACTGTATGATAAGAAAAACAGTGTTCTCCAACTGTTCTAATCTTTTTTTTGTTTCGGATAATTGATACTAAGATTATTTTCCCAGTATACAGCCAATAATTGTACCAGGGCTTCTTTGAAACGGAAATTTTTTACTTCCGAGAAAATCGCTAGGTCTTGGTTGAAGAGGTCCTTGGTGTATGGTGTATCGAACTCCAGTCGACTTTGACGTTCACAGTCTTTGATAGAGGGCGTTAAGTGCTTGTCAAAAATTATATGTACACCTGCCTCTTTGGATCGCCGTCACTCTCCACGCTCGCGATCAAAATCTAACGTCTAAAATCTAGGCAACCGTAGATGTGACAAACTTTTGCCAAGGCAACCTAATACTCTTGGGCATGGAATAATAGTATATTAAGATACTAGTTTTAAAAGACCATATTTTATCGCACGAGCACGAAATTAGGAAACGACCCGCTTGCGGGGAGTTTCCTAACGTGCGAGTGCGCTAAATGTCTTTTAAAACGTGTATTTTATACCATTTTTTCTATTTTGCACGTTTTTTTGATCAAAAACATTAATTTATTCAAGTCGCGATCAAAAGTTGGACGTCCATCTTGTCACTTTTGACGTCTGTATTATTAGGAATCCCATTCAAAACGGTGTCGAAATTTTTTCTGGTGAGCCTTGGCATTGAACAATTTTGTTAATATCATAGTTTTATCAGTCAACAAAAGTAGTGTCGAAAAGAGCTTCTTTTCGACACTACTTTGCGTATCGAAAAGACTTTTTTATGATACCAAAATAGAAAAAATAACCTTTCATTTCATAAAAAAAAAACGATTAAATAACTGATGAGGGTATATTAATAACGCTTGCTCACCTGTTTATACCTGGCAACTTCATAGTTATGCTGAGGGGAAAGTAAGCAACCTATATTTCTCCAATTTCTTGTATCACATTCTGTCAGCTACTGCTCGATTTTTATGAATAACAAATCGGGGAAGTTCTTCCAAAAAAGTTAATTAGAATTTATATTATTTTGTGTACGCCCATGCTATTTCAGATTGTTTACCGTGCTTGGTTTTAGAACGGTAGGTTAAGTTTACTGGTTACTAAGCAAAAACGCGACGCTAAGTAATTTACTTACCGTTCAGCTGAACGGTAAGTAAAATATATATAATTTGTCGAAAAAATGCATAATCTTTAGATGATCCTTTCTTGAAACATCAGTATTTTGCAAAAACTAGACTATTTTTTAAAAAATGTTTCGTTTTTTTCTAAATATGCTCTAAAAAAATACCTAAAATTGAACAAAGTATGCCAACAGGAGTTTTTCGTTTAAGCTCTTTCCATGCATGATTGTCTTCAAACCACTTTTTGAAAACTTTATACGTCTTTTCATAACGATTTTTTGATTTCTCCGGAATTATTGAAGAGCACCCTATTTCCCATGCCTCTTCAATATCAGAATTATCGTTCTCAGACTCACTCATACTTCTAAAACACTACTGATATAATAATAGTCACGCGTTTGTCAAATATCGTGACATTAAAAAGTAAAATTACAAACGTATCCATAGTAACAACAGAACCCACTTAAGGCTCTGGCACACAGAACGCGGTCTGTCGCGGCGGGCAGCGATATTGGTCCGCAGCGACAAAGCGATAATTTTATATTACACGGAAATGTATTATAACAGTCACACTGAAGGCGGTCTATCGCGGCGGGCTAGTTTAGATCGCGACGACGAGCGATACACTTGTACAAAATCAGAGATTTTCGCGCGTTTTTAAGAATAGTTTCACGCATCATGTCGGAAAATACTGAAATATTTATAGAAACTGTGAGAAATTTTGTGTTCCTGTACGACACTACACATGCATATTAGAAGAATATATTGAAGCAAAGTGCAGCTAATCTTGACATGAGGAAATATTGAAAAAATCTGTCTTCATGCGACTTCAATACAGAGACGTTGGTATTCACCAAATTGTTTTATCTTTTTATTGATGGGATGCACCCAATAACGTCTTTTTTTTTTTTCTTTTTTTGTAGTGCAAAGAGAAGAAGAATTTGCTCCTCGTCAGAGCTATACATTGCGAGCACAGGCACGACCGAATAAAAAGTAAGAAAATATCGCAGCCTGTGTGGCATTATAGATCGCTTTACCGCTGCGAAGATCCCGCGAAAGCTGCCCGCCGCGACAGACCGCGTTCTGTGTGCCAGAGCCTTAAAGGTTTAGTGGATCTACAGGACAGAAATAATTATCCAAAACACAATTTTTACCATTTTCAAGATATTTGCTTAGTCAATGTCTTTGTGTTCACAATGGGCGTACAAAAAATAGTATAAGCATCTCGAACAGTAAGGAGTTTACCGATCTCCTCCAATATTGGCGACTTCGCTTCGCTCAGTCGCCAAACATTGTCGTCGATCGGTAAACTGTCCTTACTGTTCTTGATACTTAATATACTATAACGGCATCGGCACGCGATTTATCTAGGCAATCCATTTATCAATGTATATATTATCTAAAGTATACTCTTTGTCATCGTCACATAACAGATGAGGGTATATATTTCTCATACCGGATCTGGCACTATGAGCAAGAAGTTCCGCATCAGAAGAGAAAACTTAAATCGCTATAATAGTCCAAGATATCCTTAGGTATACAGGGAGTGCTATAAAATTGAGACTTGACTCTTTTTAAATGTGCACCTATATTTTGAAAATCATTTACGAATTGTCCACAAAATATTAACACATTTTAATGGTTATTGTTAAAAAGATTGAACACAAAAAACGGTATGTATTGAATTTAGCAATTTAAGGTATTAACTAAATAAGTAAGGACTCATTTATCAGAGTCTCAGCATTCTGGTTTCTTGGTGACTGGTATGCAAAGAGCGGTCAACGGATTGCTGAGCTTCTTGCTACACATCTTAGTTCTGTGCATTAGAGCTTTTTTGGTATAGTTAGAACGAACCATCAGTTTTGCGAGGTTAATTTGAATGTTGATGCCATACTTGTGGAGATTGATGTTGATTGCTTAGACATTCTTGTTTGAATGTAAAGAGATCTGTTACCAAACCTGCTTCTCAACTAGTGTGTAGTGTCGTTGTGATGAACGACTGTCATTCACAACGACACTACACCAGTCTCTTCTCTTCATAAAGGTCATATTTACAGATAAATGCAAGCACACGTTGGGTTAGTCTTCATATTGGAAAGAAGAACATTGCAAATGACACTCGGCGCACCTCTTTCTTCCCATTTCGCGTAGTTTGGGTCCACATTTGAGTCCCAAGCATTTTTGCTTTATATTTGGGTGTTTCTTGTCGATCAAATCTAACAAGCTCAGAGCAACAAGTGGTGCCCCCCAATGGCAACTATCTGGCTCCTCTGATTTATTAATGACATAGGTCATGGCGTATCAAGCAACCTACTTATGTTTGCCGATGATATGAAGCTGTTCAGGGTTATTAATGATCACTCTGATTGTGTAACATTGCAGGAAGACTTGATTGCAATTCAACAATGGTGTGGAAGAAATCATTTACCCTTGAATAGTTCGAAGTGTTATGACTTATTCCAATAAGCTAATGTCTATTAATATTCTATATAATCTGAGACTTACACTCGTTGAACGTTTAATACCTTTAAGGATTTAGGTGTGACATTTGATACTAAACTTTCCATTGGATCACATGTTGATCAGATTTGTAAAAAGGCTTTGAAGATGCTGGGCTTTATTAGTGGAGATTTCGACGGTTTCTACAATCTTAATACATTATTATGTTATTCCTTTATTCGATCTGCTTTGGAGTACTGTGCTCTCATTTGGCATCCAATTTATAATAAGTTTATTGCAAAGCTGGAGAATGTACAACGGCAATTCCAAAAATTTCTGGTCTTCAAGCAGAAGGGAGTTTTCCACATAGAAGTGTTGCCCAAAATGAACGGTTTCTACAATCTTAATACATTATTATGTTATTCCTTTGTTCGATCTGCTTTGGAGTACTGTGCTCTCATTTGGCATCCAATTTATAATAAGTTTATTGCAAAGCTGGAGAATGTACAACGAAAGTTCCAAAAATTTCTGGTCTTCAAGCAGGAGGGAGTTTTTCCACATAGAAGTGTTGCCCAAAATGAACTTCTGGCCCAATATCTTATATATTCTCTGATTAATCGAAGAAAGCATCTAGCCACACAATTTCTCTCTAAATTATGCAATTCTCTCGTTGACAGTCCAGAGTTGTTATCACAAGTCAATTTTCATGTTCATGCACGTTGTATCAGATCATCACCAATTGTTCAATTACCGACACCATCAACTAATTTCTTTCTGTTTATAACAAGTTTTGTAGTGATATTGATTTTAACCATTTGTCTCTGCATCAGTTCATGAGTGGAGTAAAGCGTAAACTTCTGCATACTGCACTGTGATTGTTTTCTTTTCTTTTTATTTTTATATTGAATTTGTTACACCATATGTAATTAGTTGTTTTAAACTTAATTGTTATCAAAATTGTCTTATTTATGGATGTTATAATATAGTGTATATAGACCCCCTACTGTTCCTATTCAATTTTTAATGTACACAGTGATCATTTATAATGTCCCTCCCTCTTAACTTTTTTGTTTTTCGCATTAGACAAAAATGTTAAATACAAAAGTTGTGCAGAGTAATGTAAGCTATTTGCAGAATACATTTATATATATACAAGATGTTGCAAAAATGGGTGACAGGTTAAAGTTATATATTTTTAAATGAAATACTCTATATTATAAATTTTTTAGAATCCCCTAAAAATCCTGAATATTTTTTCTATAACATGTCCTATACCTAAATGTAATAGTTTTCGACATATTCGCATTTACATTTAGGTATAGGACATCTTATAGACAAAATATTCAGAATTCTCAGGAGATCCTAAAAATTATCAATATACCATTAAAAAAAATATAACTTTAACCTGTCACTCCTTTCTGCAACACCTTGTATATATATAAATGTATTCTGCAAATAGCTTACATTATTCGGCAAAATTTTTGTATTTAATATTTTTGTCTAATGCGAAAAATAGAAAAGTTAAGAGAGGGGGACATTATAAATGATCACCGTGTATAAGCTAGATTTAGTTTTACGTCACGTATACGACACTCCTTGTGCTATTGCAGGAGATTTTAATGTAGATATAAGTAACCTTAATGATGGTAAGGCACTTGATTTTATCTCTTTGTTTGGGTCACTCAACTTTAGACCAACAATTTCTGAGTACACCCTTATACATGGGACCTCTCAAAGCTGCATTGACATTTAAACTAATTCAAATTTTACAAGTGCATATGTCCTGGATACGCATATCTCAGACCATAGACCACAGATATTGGAATTTGAGGCTGAGGTAAGCAATACGAGGTACGGAGAGTGAAGCGTCATTTATTTCATTCTGATAATAAGAATCAATTTAAACATTGTTTGTCTCTAGAAAGTTGGGAATCTGTCTTTGCAATTCCTGACTTCCTCGTGGATGAACAATAGGCAGGATTTATAAACATTCTCACACCAATTTTTAATAAATAATGTTTTCCAGAAAAATATTTAAATATAAAACAAAGAAAAAAGCCTCACTTAACTAACGATAAAGTAGATAAGTGTAAAAAAGAGCTGGACATCCTTCTGGTTCTAAGCAGGTCAAGTCGTGGTGAGCTTGGTAAGGCATATAAAGAAAAGAAGAAAGAATATAATGTGTTGCTTGCTGAGGCTCGTAATACCCAATATTCTGATCGTATTTTAAATAGTGACAACAAATCTAGGTGTATCTGACCAAGGGGGATAATAAGACAGAAAAAAATTATCAAGTTCCGGGAAATCTAAATATTATAGCCAATGATTTCAATGGTTTGGTTCTCAATACTCTTTCAAATCTAATGGGTGATGACTCAGAAACCAGTGTGTCATAATGTAGCATTCCTTATAATAATACTTCATGTTCTCTTATTCCTGTTATTATTTCAAGTACTTAATATCATCCTAAAGTTGAAAAACAAAATGAGTGCTATACATGATGAAATTTCTTCAAACATCCTCAAAAAAATGTGCTGATGAACTCGCTATACCCCTATGTCATATCATAAACAACTCATTTAAGCATGACATTTTTCTCAGGGATTTGAAACTGT
The DNA here is from genome assembly GCA_016904865.1 of Pissodes strobi. Taxonomy (NCBI): domain Eukaryota; kingdom Metazoa; phylum Arthropoda; class Insecta; order Coleoptera; family Curculionidae; genus Pissodes; species Pissodes strobi. Next base: position 26,224 of record MU184793.1, read on the forward strand.
CACTCATACAACCTATATACAAGAAGGGAGGCAAACTTTTAAGCTTTTTCTATCAAGACCGACTTCTCCGTAACTCCTAGCATGGATATCTGAGGGGTAGGTCTGTCAATACCGCTGCCTAACTGCTCTGGAGGATGGCACGTACTCCCTTGGAATGTTTCTGGATTTGCCGAAGGCTTTCGATTGTTTAGAGCGCCGAATCCTTCTGGAGAAGCTGGAGAGGTAGGGAATAAGGGGTCCTGGATTGGATCCTATCTGTCAGGGAGAACACAGAGGGTTGTGATTGAAAAAAAAGGGGGAAAATATCTCAGAAGTGGGTTATCCAACATGGGGAGTGCCGCAGGGCAGTGTTATGGGCCCACTACTTTTATATTTTTTATAAACGATATAGCATCAGAGATTCTAAATAGCAACACTTCTTTGGTGAACTTTGCGGATGATATAAACCTACTTGTCTTGAGGAATACCCTGTCTGAGGTCCTTGGTCTATCCATTGATCGGTTGGAAGCTGCTCAGGAATGGTTCCTTAAAGATCGTCTGTCACTAAATAAGGACAAGACAAACTTTGTGTGTTTCAGGACAAACAGAAAAACTATGGTTTTCCAACACAGAGGTCTGTCTGGGCTCTGCTGATGTCACCCTATCCACCAGCACCAAATTCTTGGGGTTGCATATAGAACAGCATCTGGATTGGGTTGAGCAAGTTTCCAGTATATGTACCAGAGTAAACTCTGCCTGTTATTCACTGGGGATAATTAATATTTAGGTATTTGAAAACCTAAGAATTGCTTACTTCTCTAACATTCACTCGCTGCTTAGGTTTGGAATAGTGTTTTGAGGAGGGAGTATCAATACCAACAGGATCTTTATTGCTAAAAAAAGAGCAATCAGAATCCATTTATCTCTTAGGTACAGAGAAAGCTGTAGAGGAAGGTTCAAATATTTAAACATTTCCAGGGGTATATATCTGTGAGTGACATATTTCTTCGCAAAAACAGAGAAAAATTCACTGAACATGAAATTCATCGTAATTTTAACACTAGGTATGTAGGACTAAACTTTCCGGTTCATAGGCTCACTGTATGCATGCATAAAATTCTTTAATGCACTGCCAGATGACAAAGGCTGAGCAATCTTTTAAAGCTTTTAAGAGGAAAATCATTAAACTTCTTCAAGAAATTGAGCCTTATACAATCGAAGAATTTTTAAATTATTTTAAAGATTAGTTTGGATGTTTACCAGTTTGGTAGTGTAGTATGTTGGTATTTACATGTTATTTTATTTTTAAATCTGTATGTTAAGTGTAGTGTAGTAATTTACTTATGGAATTGTGATTTTGCATTCCCATACTTAAGTACTTTTTTTGTGACGCACATCATTTCAATCATTGTTATGTATTGGATTTTTAACAATTTTTTAATGATTAAAGGATTTTGAATATGAATTTGTATATCTGTTAGACAATAAAGATTATTATAATTATGTGCTTTATTTTACGAGTCAAGTTGTTTGGACATCCAGGAATTTTGATTTCAGTTGCATTGTGCCACTGTTTCGATGCTATGCTGAATCTTTATGGTGAATAATTTGACTCTCTTAATCCTTAATAGGTTGATCACCGTCCTGATTTGGATATCGATGGTGCCCATTTAGATGCAAATTGGGCACTGTCATTTTGAGATTTACATTCAGCCAATCTATTGGTGTATTTGCTTGGTCGAGTATCTGATACATAAAATAATCGACGTATGTACGAACCAATGCGCATAAATATCAATTAAATCGTCCGAAGGGAAGTGTGTTTTCCTCATTTCGATTTCAGGTCAAGACCAGAAACAATATTCAATTACACTCACTTTCCCAGAACCGTTGCTTGTATTGTTCATTATACACTTAATATTTCTATTAATTCTGCAAATAAGTATGTAACTACTTACCAACCACTGATGTTTCTTTGTTAGGGTCTCATCTTTGCCTGGCAAATCGGGTTGAGGCTTTCTCCATGTATCTTGAACAGATGTAATCAATTTCTCAGCACTTATCTGTCGTAAACAGTCAGCATCTCGACATCCAACGTTTTCCAAGAAGCTGCGAAATTCAACTTCAGATTCAGATCTAGATTTGGAGGGATAAATGGCTCCGCCAGATGCTGCCCATGCTCTGTAAATATCACAAAAAGCTATTATTGCTTCAATATAACAAAATATTTCCTTGCAATGTCAATTACCATCTTTAAGATTTCTTGAATATCTGACACTCTTAAATATATTTTTGTGCAATCTGCTTAATATTTAAATTATTAACTCAATTAAATAGGAACTGTTCTGATTTTCTTGTATTTTAGTGG